>UELU01142250.1:13448-67113 GCA_900490025.1 Megastigmus dorsalis
ATATATATATATATATATATATAAATTTAAATACATATAAAGCCAAAATAAAATCTATGTGAATGGTTATTCAATTTTTACGTTAATCAAAAAATATCGACAGCATAAAATTTTTTTTCAATTTAAGTACCGATGGTATGTTACATTATATTCATGAAATTATTATTATTAATAAATAATGATAAATAAAAATCTTTAAATTGGACTGCGAAGCTCTCATTCAATGTTGCATGTATTTTTATTTTTAAATTTATTTAAAATTTATTTCCAAAAAAAAGCTATATTTTCAGCAGTTTTACAATCTAAGAACAGCATCGGACATTATAAGCATCTTAATTTTAATAAACACGTACGCGCACGTTCGAGTTCGATTACATCGTTCCTGGTGCCACTCGATCATTTACGCTTACAATGATTACGCGTACCGCCAACGAAAAATAATTTACGAGATCGAAACCCAAGTACGAAAAGCTCAACAAAAAGTCATCTAACAAGCGTATGTACTCAGTATAATTTCTTCGGCCGCCGAGTCACTCGTGCGTATGACAGATGTTCAATACCACAAATAAACACCCGATCTGCCATCGATTCAAACAACTAATTGTGCTCTCGGCTAATAGCCATTAATAGGCCTCTCAGCTACTACTTCTGACCAACTTTCCACCTCCTCACACATAACTCATCCCGCATTTCTCTCCCTTTCTCTCCCTTCGCTCGTGCGCGACATAAAAGAGCAGAACAAATTAGGGGTGACCATTTATTAATCGTTACCACGGGGACAGAGCGAAAAGTCGTAGCAATCAATTTACGCGTGATGGAGGGAAAAAAGTGCCAGCCGGTTGCGGTTCACTGGTTATCCAGTTTCACGCCTCGTGGACTTAAATATGTAAAGATGGGGAAAGAGGGTCCCGTCGTGCATACGTGCGAGGAATATTCCATGACGAATTAGCCAGTGAGAATACAGTATCGATGATAAAATAATATAAATATGTGAGAAAAAAAAACTTAGATCCAATAATTTAGCCGTTAAAAGGTCACGTATTTTTTATTACAGTACAAAACTAACTTGCTGTCCAGCATAAAATATTCCATACACGTGATAGTCACCGTTTCCAGTGTACCAAGCTATTAATCAAACGTGATTTGCAGGGCAACAAAAGTATGAGAGTACACTTACATACAAATGACGCTACAAGTAATGCGAGCAAACGTGTGGTCAGGCGGATTGTAGTGAAGAGCGGTTCGAAATGTTAGCGCGTCGACAAACTAAGTGAGTAGCACTGATAATAATTGAGAAATATTTCCAAAGATTTCACGCCTGATGCATGACTTGTAGCGACATTTGTCGAGTAATGAGCTTTGACGAACCTATGTTTAATCGCTGCCAACGCTGAATTTCTGTTTGTTCTCGTATACGTTTGTGTTGCGAAAGAGACTTCGTAAGGGATTTTATCGCGTCTACGTATACGTATACCTATAGGTTGCGCCGTAAAAGAAGCTGAACTGTTACTTTCATTTGAAAACAAGGAAAATGGAGTGGTTTCAACAACTTGTGCTATGAAACGTGAAATCACTCTGTACAAGGAAACTAAAAATTGCGTATAGTACCTATTTTCTTAAAAAACATCAATTCTGCATTTTCTCGATAAACCCCAATTTGTGTATCATATTTGGATGATATAATGCGCACAGAACGATTTTATACCGACGAATAACTTTAATTTTGGACATTACTATTATACGCATAATTTTCATTAATTCGCAGTCTCTGGGTATTATACATTTTCGATTATTTTTAATCCATTTTATTTAGCTCAAAACGTACGTAGAAAGAAAATACGTTCATTTCCACATGTATATAAGCCATGGCATTTATGGCTCTTTTACGTTGTGAATTCATGAATTTAGACACTCGGCGACGGGAGAAAAATGCATCGCACATTTTCTTTTTCCGCAATATCAGTTAAATAACTAAAAAATGGGAAGGTAAACAAAAAAGGATGCGTATATATGCATGTGATCTATGAACGAAATAGAGGTGGACTGCGGTGTAGCGAAGTGTGTGTATAGCCGGTGCAAGGGGGACAGCTTTTGCTTGGAGCTCGGTAGCGTAACTTTTTGACGGGTCCATAACTCACGTCTGGCAACTTATTCACATGCAAATTATAATCGATCAATAATTTGCAACTCCTGGCATAACCTACAGCTGTCACTTCGTAAAGATGAATTCACGCACACATGCGTGCCAGCTCACACTCGCAGTGCGCACATCAACACTTTTACGCGCGTACGCTCTTTGTTGCATGTAGATGTGCTTCGCAATTTCACGTAAGAGGAAAAAGAGAGAAAATATGGCGCTGCACCGCAACTACACGCTTTTTTCTTTATCCTCCTATAGCTCCTATCAAAAAAAATTTTATAAGCGGAAAAATGATAATAATTGCATGTATATAAAAAAATAAGAATAACTCTTGACTTGTGCTTGACTTCTGCTTGAAAGTTAAATATAAATGTATTATTCGATTTACATTCGTTTAATGTAATTAAAACAAATATTAAAATTAAATTTTTAATTTACTTTTTTTTTAGAATAAAGCCTTTGCTACAATTCTATGCTATCTGATATCGAAAACCTCTCTTTCAATCTTTTTTAATGGTTTTATTATTTCGTTTCTGAGACAACTTAAACTTAATTTATTTGCTGCGCGTTAATTAGTTTATCTGTTTGAATTTAATATACATAAACTTTCTCAAAATTCTTACTGTATACTTTAGTAACTTTACGAGAATTTCTAGACAAATTATATTCAGTTGATCTAAATATAATTGTTGTTGCTGATCTAAATATAATTTTTGTTGTTTATTACCCTATTAAGAAGTCAAAGCCAGGAATAACCGTCACCTAGCCTATTTTACAGATTAACGTAAATCTGTAGTGACATAATTGCTCATTATAGAAATATGAAAGGTGTTCTTCTGCTTGAATGTAGTAAAAACGTTTATAATTTTGATATTCTTTAATAATATATGCATTAAACTGGTCACAAAAACGGTCACGGAAAACCGCGCTTCATTATTTTTTTCCCAGAAATTTAACCGTATTTTACAAAATAGTGCAATTATCAAGTGCGATAATCATTCTTTATTGAAATGTGGAGGGCGCTCTTCTCTTCTCTTTGTAAGATATACGTATGAAGTATATTTCTATTGACAAAAACAATGTGAGATTACGTGACAGACTAGAGCTCCGACATCCCCTTAATTCGCGAATTACGATGAATTTATAATTATTTTAGGTGTAGGTATAGTCAGGCGAGAAAATTTTCGATCCATTTTATTTAAAGGAATGTTATTGTTATTTCACATTATTCCATGCGAGAAAAAGTTCATTGATAAAATTACATCAACACCCCAGTATTTGTAAAATTTGAATGTATTTTTGTCACCCGTCTTTGTACATAAATGTTGTAGTTATTATCTGTTTACATTTATGCGCGCTACTGTTGTAAACCGATATTTATTATAATATCGCACGATTATATTTCTAACTTGTTATATGCAAGCAACGAATCGTTATTATTACGTGAGCGAGAGAAATTAATGTACAGGCAGAGCGGAAACCAGAGTCAGCGATTTAGTAGCGATAGTAGGAGGAACGCTGCTCGAGTTTAGAACCTCGTGCTCTTTCGACCCGCATTGACGTGCGCGAATGGTGGAGCCCACCTGCATATCATCGTACGCCCAATAGGGGGTATACGTCTCCTGTTGTGAGAGTTACCTGCGAGTACAGAGAACCCCTTGCTCTTCTGGAGCCGCCAGATTCAGTCGCGGTCGAGGGAGTACGAGAGAAAGAGAGAGACAGATCGATGCCTAAAGTTTTGTTAAACAGTAAAAATATTACTTATGTGGACTGTACTCTACTATAAACTGTCAAAGATCTGATAAACTGATAAGATCTGAGAAAGATGATAAATGTTTAAAATTAGGAGTAGTTTATAAAATTAATTGTAGAGATTGTAATGGATGTTATATTGGCCAAACGGGTAGATATTTGAAAAAAAGAATGTATAAACATCAATATAGTTTACGGAGCACAAATTTTACTTCGGGGTTAAAAGAACATTGTATGAATTGTTTGCATTCTTTAGATTTCGGGAGTGTGGAGGTTTTAGAAGAGGGGGTTAGGAATAAATATAAGAGGGAGTGTTTTGAAAGTATCCACATTCTAAGGAATCGAAATAATGTTAATTTAATGATAGAGTCGAGTAAATTAGATAACATTTATCATTCATTATTAATTTAAGTTGTAAGAGGAAATTGGTAAAGGAGAGAGGGGGTCGGTGGTGGGGAGAGGAGGGATGGGTAGAGGGATGGGCATATAAGGAGGCTAAACATGCTTTCCATTTTAGTCCCTGAGGAGGAGCCGGAACGGGCTCGAAGCGTCGGGCATGTTTGGGTGGTGGGGGGCGGTCAGATTGTCCTTTACTAATAAATGTTTATTTCAGGGTTAAATATAAGTTTATTTCAGATTCTTCGGGGGTATTCTAAACAAGGGCAATCTGATTGCCCATGAATATTGATTAGACTGTAAGACTGATAGAAAGATCTTTGTTAGTTTTCGTTAAACAGTCCGCTAAATTCCTTTCCCTCGTAGATAAAAGGGGGAAAGAATATAGCGGCGACAGTGGCTAATAACATGCGCTCGGAAAACTATAGCGTGGTAGATAGCACAGATGTGTGTAGCGCGGATAGAGTCCCGTTAGTGTGTCCTAGCCCAACGGGGAAAAAGCGCGACTGTGGGAACGCACTGTTGCGGCTTACCCGGGAAAGCGCTCCAATTTGCAGATGCATAAGACTACGGAGAAATCTTACACGGTAATATATATTTTTTATAAAATATTAATAACACTAAAAAAATATAAAAAAATTAAAAAAAGTTAAGAAGCTATTTCCAATTATTTGCCTTTTTTTTGTATTTCAAAAATGATCCAAAGTCATTTCGTTCCAGATGAAAAGCATCTTCACTCTAACAATGTCGATTGACTATTCTAAAAAAAAAAATTTATTTTCTTTGTTTCCATTTTATAACGGCAAAGTATAAATAAAACAGCTCAAAAACTAGAATCCAGTTATAAATCTGAAAACATGAAAAGGCCTTTAATTCGACAAAATCGAAAATTCTATTCTTCATCAAAACCGTGAAACTCGGCCATCACAAAAAATGCATTTAATTCTTCGCGTAAAAAAGGTACACAAGCGGCATAAAGCGATAGAAAATAATAACGGCGCGCGCGCGAGCGACTGTCGGTGTTCAGCTCATACAATTCAATTGGCCGGCTGCCGAAATAAAACTGCGGCGCCGTACGGCGCTGACATTCATTGAATCGCGACTGGTCAGGACAGTTGGCCAAACCAGATGTGTATTTGCATGTAAACTCGGATTTCCGTGCTGACCCGAGTAAGTGCATACGCGTATTTTTAACAAGTGGGAGCTGCTGTACGCTACCTCGCCTTGCACACAGCAACGCTCGATCTTGCGCATTCGCATTATTTTTAAGAAGGATGAATTTGAATTCTGTCACACCTACCCAACATATCGTAACATAGATACTGGCTGAATTTTAAAATATGTATTTTTCGAAAAACCTCCATTCATGCGCCCATTTCTCTGACCTCCTTTTTTCAAAAAATAACAGTGTACTTTCAAAATAGATGGTTCATCACCAAGTTTTGCTTCAATCGAACTTTTGTCTTTGCGTTCTATTTTCTGAACGAAAGCAGTAAATTCTGCGTAATAAAGATTCATGTAACTGTATTTAGATACTCGGAAAAGCTGCAGAAGCACAATACCGAGATGGATTGTCTGAGTGGACTCGGCATACATCTACTTGAAATGACTGTAGTGCCTCACTTGTTATCCTACTTATGGAAAATTATTCTTTTTATTATCTTTTAAGTATGTCTAAATTATCTTCATAAATTTCCTTTCATAAATGCCTTAATTTAATGCTTTAATATGAAAAATAGTATTTAGTTTAAATGGTCAAATAGTTCCCAATCAAAACAGCCGACAACTCGCGTAGCGATAGGTACCCAAACCCAAACGTTGGTTTATTTTAACGATCAAAGTGACACTTCGTCACACAAAGACGAAACGACATTTAGCATCTCAATCAATCTAGTTCGGCACTAAAATTTCATTGTGCACCTATAAATCAAAATGTACACCGCAGTCCCGAAACACCCTGGAAGCATAGAATACAAGTAAATAGTCGGCATTTACGGCTGCACTGGCATCCGGTGGAGGCACTTCTCGATTCGCTGTATTGGGAAATCCGAAAATTCTCCGAAAATAACAAGAGAGCACGACTACGAGTGCGACTCGCTTCTCGCGAAGTGCATAGCTAATATTTGTATTCCGTGTATGAAGAATGCAATTACGGTAACGGTTAAATGGACCACTCAAATCATAGCCATGCAAGGTTTCCCTAAGGTATCGTACAAGTCTCTGCGACATACGCTACTGTGCGTTCTCCGCTGGGAGGATGGACTGGAGACACTATGATGCGCGGGCGCCAAGCGAGACCGATTTGTGTGTGTGACCAGATTGATGGTTAAGTATCGGCTCTCAGAAGATTTCCGTAATGGGTTTTGATGATACTGTACCAGCTGTTTTTGATACCAAATATTGTCATTGTATGGAACTAAGATTGCATAAAGTCAATGAAATTAGAGAAGAACTGGAATGTAACACTTAGTGTTCACATTAATCACTCACAGACCGAAGTGCAAGAATTCAAATAACAAGCACAGCTTCGAGTTTCGCCGATATCAAAAAGCAATTGCTGAAAAAAGAAGAGTTATAGGCGATCCATCCTTCCCGAGAGATAATAAAACACTTGGAGGGAAGGTGTCGCCCGTAACTCACGCGCACCGCATTTATTTCTCCTCTTTACAGCTTCTCTCTTTCTCTGTCTCTCACCCTTTCTTCTTGAAGAACTTATACGCCGTCTTTTCCTTCGACTTAAATGCTAATCGAGCCTCATCAGAGTTTCATAAAATTCAAGTCGACCCGGACGTAATAGTATTAGCCGAACTCGAGAAATCGAAGATACTTATACCTCTTTCGCTCTCTTCTCTTCTTTCTTTCTTCGGTTTTGCGCTAGACGCAAAGGCGACGCAGCGTCTCTAATTCCTTTTGCCGTTTTCTCTTTTCCTCTCTCTCTCTTTCTCTCGACTCAATTTCCGATCAAGCTCTATTCCCTTTCTCTCTCTCTTCCATAACCTTTCTCAACGAGTTTTCCTCAGCTCGCTGGTGAAGTGAGCAGCTCTCCTTACTTCATCGCTTCTTTTCTTTTCTTTTCCTTTCTTCTCTGTTCCTCCGCCCCATTTCGATAATAGTCGCAGACTGCATCGAGTTACAAACGAACCGAGCGGAAAGATGCCATCGAAGTAAGGATATAACTGGCACCTAGCCCTCGGGGCAGCGAATATTTTCTCTCTCTCCCTCTCTCTCTCTCCCTCCCTTTTGCCCCCTCTTGCTCTCTCTCTCTCTCTCTCGCTCTTACCCTCTCTCGCTTGCTCTCATGGATCCTTGGCTCCTCGGGAGCAATTTCGAGATAAAATTTATTTTCTGGCTGCCGACACAGCAGCCTTTTCATTGTTTGCTTATTCGACGTTGGGGAAACTTTGCAAGAGTGATTATGATCGTTTAGATAAGAATTACTATATGGAGATTTATGTAAATTTTTGGGTCTCAATATCGCTTTACGCGTGTTGATCGATAGACGTGAGTGTTGCATCATTATAGTTTCTAGCGATCCAACTCCTTTGAAAAATCTATTTTACATTTATTCATTTATTAAATATTAATTATAAAAATTGTACTATGAATGTTTACTATGAATGTTTAACTTAGTATGTAGCGAATATTAGAAAAATTTCGTGAAAATATTTCTTTTAGCGCATACAGGCATGGAAATAGCTCTTTTCTGTGCGTTTCCAGATCGCAAATTGAATATTCGCATATTTATACGGAAACCTTTAACTTTTCTGCACATAATAATACAAAAAGTGGACTTGTGCGAAAAATAGTATCGCCTTCGGCTCGGTTGTCAATTTGCACGAGTTCTGGTCTGTCCAAGTTTTTTCCTCCCTAGTGGGGTAATATACTATTTTTGCCTAGTACAATATTCTCGCGCAGGCGCCGGGAGAGAAAGTGGTACTTTCGGTCTGCTAGGCAAAAAAACACTTTTTCACACAGAAGAGAAAACGATGATGGAATACGAAAAAAAACCGTTCCATGCATTAAAAAAAATATTGTGTATAATACGTGCAAAAAATAAGCTATTTCACTTGTGAGAAGTTTGTAACACTTTATGGTGGCTATCACGCACACGCTTTCAGCTTGTGCGTTTACCTACGTCTCGAATTGTATACTTCCTATTAATCGAATAGCCTATTTTCTGCACTATTTGTCCAACATGCTATCTACATTAGTATATAATGGATTATCGATAAAATATGTAAAATTTCAGTTAACCCATAATTACTTCAATTGTTGTCACAGTCATCCTTTATATAATCATTTACAAGCAAATCTTTTCTGGGTCGAAGTTATAGGTAGAATGTGAAATTTTATAGCGTAGTTTTACTTTAAATCAATTTACTATACAACTGCTAAGTTAAGCAAGAAGTACACCGAACTTCGAATCACGTATTTCGAAATGCTAAGCAAATTACGCAGGTCTGTTGAACTGTATTATCGATGAAGTACTGATTTTTCTTCTCCGAATATTTGTAAAGTGAAATAGCAAAGCACTTAATTCAGTCTACTTAAATAAGAAAAATGGTAAGTGCATCATGCATATTCGATGGAGAGGAACTTTTGACTCTAACTTCAACTTCAGTTTCCGATGTATTTCACAATAATCATATACACTACAAGTCACATCGACGAAGAGGCTTAGTTGAAAACTGCGAAAGCTACAGAAAGAAATTATTTAATCTAAAACAAGCGTTTCATTTTCTCTAGAGCTCAATGTAAAAAACTTCTCGACTGCCACACCCAAGAAGCATTAAAATTATTCTCCCCCGGATTAAAATGCAAATTCTGAAGAGAAGAGAGAAAAATAGTTTTTCCTAGTGGAAAAATTTCACAATTCCCTCTTTCCCCCGCTCGGCGCTCGTTGAAAACTTGCATCGCTGGCGGAATAATTTTTAACAATTCTCAAAAAGAGCAGAAAATGTGTACTCGCTGGGCCACTTAGTGCACACTACAACTTCATAAGTCCCCTGTACTTCAGAACAAGAATTTCATATTATGCAGTCTACCGAGCACCATTCCTTCTTCCTTTGTCCCAACGAACTAATAATAACTAACGCGATGCTGAGCACCAAAGCGAAATAAAAAAGATATAGAGAGAGAAATGGCTGTTTATACCTAGAGGCGCTTGCAGCGAAATTTCCCTTTCACGTTCCTTAATATTTACTGTAACGAATTAAGGCAAAATACGTGAGAGCATCTTAGCTTAGCCCTCGCGTTATTGTCCTGTGGACTTTATTGCAGCGTCGACGGCCGGCGGTGGGTGCATTGTTCACTTCTGCAGCAGATATATTGCATAAGGAGTATTATCTCGCGCTTTGCATCCGTTTTCTTCCGCTGGAGCTGCACGAAGCTCAAATAATTACACACGGAGCTCGATTAAAACTGCGAGCGCGGGGTTGTTAATTATTCCGGGGGAGAAATTAGCGAACTCGGAAGCGCATTATTTGTTTCACGGTTAATTTATCACCGCGGACTCGGAGCTCCAACGATTTTCCGCCTCATTTTTTCTGTTGCCGTGGTATAAGTGAGAACGAGAGATCGATCGAATTCGTTTTATGCAGGCGTATAAATATTTATAAGTCTTGGGCGTATAGCACGCACGGATGAGTGCGCGCTGGCCGCTTGTTTATGAGGAGATAAACAGTCGGTGCTATGTGCGGAATTGCAATAAGCGCGCGACGAATTGGTTTTATATGTTAAAGTGCGCAGTTTTACGGTGCAATCTGTGTACGATAATCGTAAAGTGGCTCGACACTTTATGTCTGTTGAAATATTTTGAAAATTAAATGTCGCCTAAATTATACGTTTTGATGCGCCTAAAATGTGACGATTACAAAATACATTATTGCCGTCTGAAAAACTTTGACTCGAAGACCACCCCCTACCGATTTGCGTGAACTTCATCTGCGAAATCTACAGTAATTCGCACTTTCGATAAGAAAACCAGAATATATTCTCTCATCCATTTACGTCAGAGCTCGTGCCCTCCAACGGAGATCTACTACTTATAACGCGTCGTCCTAATGCACCGACACGACTCGCGACTGTGGCTCTCGCTTTTTCGTCGCCGCACTCAGCGCGTCGCGCGTCTTCTACAAGCCCCCGCTCGTTCTTTCTTTTTCCCCCTTTTGGATGTACCGACCTAAAAGGTGCGCTCCTTGTATACTTTATATTTTGTACGTACGGAGTGCTACGGTATAAACTGCGAAAGCTTTGAGCGTCAAGTCTCTATCGTGAAAGCGTGAGGACGACCGCACGTCATTGTTCGTCGAATCGAATGCACTTTTTTAAGCAGCTGCTGATGATGTTGCTTTTTCAGGCTACAGGCCTGAATGTGAGAGAAGTTCACTTGTTATGACGAAAGACTTTTAAAGGAATTGCATACCAGATGTTTTAGAAAGTTTGCGTTTTTATTGAACATATGGTAAATCAATATTTAGAATGAAATCAAGCGAGGAAGTGCCCTTGGTGATTGTATTCTATGAATTCCCTTGCAGTATAAAGCCAATTATTTAAAGTGTACTTTTTTCTTGAATCTAATTCTAGTTCAAAGGATCAATTGCTACAATAGAGTAGTTATTTTACTTAAATCGATTGAGAATCAATCTTTACATTTGACCACACTGAAGGAATATATAGATCGAAAAAGTGTAAATGTGATTCATTACGATATTTTTATTAAAGCTTAATAAACAAAAAGAAATTCAGAATTTTATACTACTATACCCATGTCTTTGCAAGTTAATTTTAATTTTCATTACGTACATATATTATTAACGAGCTTGATCAGCTAGTAATGTTTCCTGTGGTTGGCTGTATAATTACACTTGTATGTGCTATCAGTGAAATTTAATAATTTTTTACTCGACAGTATCTATCACATCTTGTATATCATAAATTACGTAATATACATCGCATGGCCTCTATGCTATAAAACCCTAAATGTTCGACTTCTTATCGAAAAAATTAATTTTAGAGTGCATTTCCAAGGCAAATTGAAACTTTGTTATAAGCTCAAATGTATCTATTAATCACAAAGGCAACTAAAATACTTTTTATAATAGAACCGCAGGAACAGGATTTGTTCGGATTTGACCTTAACCGACTCGGGCAACTATTAATTACTATAAAACACGTTTCTGCTCTGCAACTTTGTGTTCAAACTTGGGGCCCTGAAATAACAAATGCATTAATTATACAAAAAGCCCGGAAAGTCGAAAACTTTATTTTCCCAAATGGCCGAGTCATCCATCAGAGCAGCGAGAGGAAACTCGAAAAAGAAGGTAAAAAAAAGTTTTAGAAAATTACGAGCGATGACGATTTTCCGGCAGCCCGCACACGCGCGCATGGATAAAAACAGGTCCCTCGCGCCGCCGCGAGAAAAGAATGAAAAAGAAAAAAATGAAGTTTACACATATTATGCACTCGAGTACGCGGAAGATTTTTACATGTCTTTTGCCTTTTCCCTTGCGGCTCGTATTACTTTGATTTCTATGTGTGTAACGGGAAAAGTATGTGGCAAGAACGAATTTCAGGTTAACAGAAAGGAAGCGTCCCGGAAAGCTATACATTTTCCAACGATATTTTGCAGAAGAGCTTATGTACGCGTTAAACACAATTTCCCCTACCATTGTTGTGAAACTTCGAGAAGGAAATTATTGTACAAGGAATCTATCACACACCCACTCACATACAAACTCTAATCATAATTCATTAGTTCCACTAAATTTAGATGTTAGATAAAATGAGTAATTAACAAAATATCATTGTACAGACAGATACCTAGGTAACAAACTTTTCGCTATTACATTGTTTCTGTAAGCTCTGTTCGCATTCAATAAACCTCGAAAACAGACTAAATAGGTGTTTACTGTGCACGCCGATGTATTATCATTAACGAAATTCCT
Source organism: Megastigmus dorsalis (assembly GCA_900490025.1). Taxonomy (NCBI): domain Eukaryota; kingdom Metazoa; phylum Arthropoda; class Insecta; order Hymenoptera; family Megastigmidae; genus Megastigmus; species Megastigmus dorsalis. The sequence continues at coordinate 25,683 of UELU01142250.1, forward strand.
AAGGCCAGAAACTGCCATGTGCATGACTATGAGGAGTTTCGAAATACCGAAATACAGCAAATGAGAATAGCGATTCAGTTAATTACATCAATTTAGAAAATTAGCTTTTAATGAACATGGTAATTAAACTTATGAATTTGGACAATAAAATGCACGGACTAACAAACAATTCATCAAATTCCATCTCATGAAAAGTTTTTATTTCGTGATTAAAATCATAACTACCAGGAGTCAAATCAGCAGTATTAGGGGGAAAATATAATCAGTACGAAATAAAACCCGAAACGCCAAGGCTAACGTATATCTTTCGCACAGACCTTAGTGTAATATAATCTAGAGAATAAAAGCTGTGATGAAAGTAAGTCGAGTGTCAACGAAAAATAAACACCCCCCCTTCCTCCTTCTCTTCGTTTCACGAGGAAGGAGCGCTTTCAAAATTCAATTTCGAAAAATGAATTTCGTGCAATTGCTCCTCGACGATGGCGCCAGTTTAATAGCTTTATAACCGTCGACGTCTTTGCCGAGAAGAGCAAGGGTTAGATGTACAAAAGTACATATAGCTCGATAACGTCAAAGGAAGCTTGCTCCAAGGTAAATAATATACTATATTCTTTGTTCGTCTACAGAAACTAATGTATTTATGTAACTAAAAATAGAAGGTTAACCGCTTATCTTCAAGGAATATCTGTAGCAGGTATTTTTCGAACAACACAAAAATTCTACTCGCTGTAAGAGAACTATTCTTGTTGCTATCAGATAAATGTTTAAAAAATTTGTATACGAGGAAACAATGGACCACTATACACTTCAATAGTCGGACAAATATACAGGAACAATTATAAAGCTGATATAATGCTACGACGTGCGCATGTATATTTAGCGAGTGAGAGAACTGAGACTACGCGAGGCCTTATTGTGCAATAGACAAGACGAGAGAGAGAAACAGAGAGAGAGAGAAAGCAGTTTCATAATCCCTTGAATATTCAAAACAAGGGTATAAGGATGTGCTCAAGCCCGGGAGAAATACGGGGACAAACAGAGCGAGGAAGATAGAAGAAGCAGCAGCAGCAGCACAAAAATGGAGGACAGAAGAGAGGCTACGCCAGCTTGAAGGATTGTGTTGTTTATGCATCCCTAGGAGAAAAACTAGAAAGGAACAATTAGAAGGACGTCTTAACGAGGTGACATTATACTCATCCCCCACTCCTCCTCGGATCAGATGACTATAAGAAGTGAGAGAAAGAGTGAGAGTTATCCAAGTGTACTGGAGACGACGAGGAAGACGGGGTAGCCACTTCAACCCGAATTAGATACATTTAGTCGTAAAAAAGGGTGGACGAAGCAAGAAGAAGGACGAGGCGACAGAGTTTTATATCCTAGCAGTAAACGCTCGGCTCTAATTTGCGCTTCGTAGCTCGCCGAGCGCAACGGATAGCCATTGTATATAGTACAGAGAGCTGTGCACTCGCGCTTCTTCCTTTTTTTTCTTTATTTTTATTTTTCTATTTTAATGCGAGCAGAGAAAGCAAATTTAAAAGCGTCTGACTAGCGATGAAGAGAGGATGGCGCAATTGAATTTTGAAATGAAATCATAACGAGAAAAAATTGTTTCTCGGCTGATGTGCTGCTGCATCGCGCAAATATAATTACGATGCAAATTCAAATACGAGTTTGACAAAGGACCGGTAATTCTGTCTTCTTTATTTCGGATGCAACTCTTTTCGAAATGTATGTCAATGCAGTATCTTCTTTTCTCTGCCTTTGTTTAGAATGTGCACAATCTTGAATCTAATAAAGAATCTTTATTTTGAAATATCGACATTGTATGTGTACTTGCGGTATAAAGATGAGGGAATGAATTTTCGAAGCGGCACAGAATTCATGCATTTTTATTCAAAGAAATTAAAAAATGTGTACTGAAAAAAATCGCTTGTTTACGTGCAGCGAGTTAGCTTAATAGCTTAATGCAATATTTACTTTATGGGATGTGCCTATATTTATTTAAAGCTATTTAATACATAACAAGTTTTCATCCAGATGCTAACGCCATTTGAAATGATTTTTATTAAATTATGAACTGATGAAACATGCAACAAGAGCTTTATCGTTTCAATCGTGAATCGAGCTCTGAATAAACAGCTACATTATATTCCATGTAAAATTCTCGAAAATTCGTTTCATTCCGTAGTACTATATGGAAAAATATTACCTGCGTTGATCAAATAATGCAGCCTTATAAAGTTTTCATCACGAAGAAATAAAAATTCTATGATAAATGTTGCTCTACAACAAGCTATTTTTTTATCATCCCATCAAAATAGGCGGATTTCGCAGATAAAACACAAATTAATTGATTATTCCTCTTTTATGTTACAGGTGAGTTTCTGTTTCAAAACGGTCTTAATTCAATGCGCTCTCTCAGACACGTTGCACTCGTTGTACAGCTGAAAATGAGAGCAAGAACTACGTTGGTTGGGTAAGCTCAAGGCGCCTCAAGGCGACAATGTAATTAAGCGCAGTAAAGCCATGCCTCGGGCAGAAAAATCGCCCTCCAACCCATTTGTTTCTACTCCCACAGCTTTAACCTGCAATGGATATTTATTTATTTTTCTCTATTTGCTATCTGTTTTGTATTGGCTTTTGATATGAATAAAAAGCTGCGAAAAGATGATTTGATTTTCGAATAAAAAATATAGAATCCGCGAGATTGCTTCTAATAATTAATCATCAATTTTCTACCGAATGAGATTTTATTCTTCAAGCGTGAACGCTGTAAAACTTTGCTTTCCATGTAGAGCGAAACCTCATTTTTCTCTCAGGAGAATCAGGAAATCAACAACCCAGAAAAAAATCAAGTTCTGTATGATCGATTTTTCTCTAATAAAGAACATTTTCCGTTTAAAATGTATTTCGCGGAGCATTTCCATTTTATGAATCTCATTTACGCTTTCGTGAAAGATTCTTTTATAATATATGTAAGAGTAAAACGTGATTTACATTATAGATTTTTAAAATAGAATAAAATAATTTCTCATTTTGAATGAGCCAATAAAATTTTTTTAAATTTTAAAAAAGCTGTAGAGTTCAAACTTAGGCAAAACCATGATCCACGAGATAAAATAAAAACTAATATTCCTCTTAGATGGAGCTACAGATTGTCACTACTCGTAGAATTGTGCGAATGTAGGCTTAATATCATAAATGCGTATACTAACTTCTTTTTTGTCAAGCTATATCACACTACAGCGTTGCGCCAAAAAGCTTTCTTCAAATTTTCATTCTGAATTTTCAGTGCGTCAATGTACTTTTATACTGCCTTTTGATGCCGAGAAAATTTTTTAAAAATATTTATTCAAATGCACAACTGATAATATTTTTTATGTAATAAATAACACGAATTTTACTCAACTTCACATTTATATAAAACGAATAAATATTTTTTTAAATTTTAATGTATCATAAAAAACTGTAATATACGCAGTTTTGTGTATAAAAATGTTAAGCAGTTTTCATAGACCGACGTTTCGGTGGGGTAGTGCGGTTACACCTTGGGCGGTCAGTGAGGTTAAGCAACGATTGTTGCGATTAGTACTTGGCTGGGAAAACCGCTTGCTGTCGCATTGACTTCTCCGAGCGTTTAGGTATCTCCTCATATTCCACAAGGTGAGCAGGAGGTATGAAATGATACGATTTCAGAGTTTAAGCCGACGTAATGTGACACAAGCCCCCAATTCAAACCTTTCAGTATATCGGCCATTCCGGAGCGGATTACCCTATGATTTGCCCGACTGGGTTTGCCAATGGAGTTTGCTCGCTTCACAGGCGCAACATAGGCGAATGCAGAATGGCGTGGGACAAGGGAGGGATGTATATCTATGTATAAATAGAAAATGTGTGGGTTCGGGCTTAAATACTGTGAAACTTCGGAAGGAGTAACAATGGCAATGATCAAATTTTTTTATAAGCATTTTTCATAAACATTCTGGCAGTAACAAATTAAAATTTAGCCAGCTAATAAAATACTAATTTATTGATTGATGGATAAAAAGAAAAATAATTTCTTATCTGATAAAAATTTCTCTATAATTTAATCAAACATGAATCCCAACACAATTGATTAACTTTTTCGGAACTATACAACTTAGCAAAGATCTTCTTAATTAAAGCTGAAAAAAAATGTTGAGCGACAGCAGACGCATGAATCGTAGAAAATAAAACTTTCCTCCCGTATTTACGCGTCCAAAGTTTTACATCAAATAATTAATGCTAAAACTGGCAAAGCCGAATAAAATACAATGTAATACCCAGTAACCTAACAATATTATCTAGAAAGTAGTATTACAACTCGCGTCCGGCGCCGACGCGCGCCACCGCACGGCGTGTATATTCGACCGCAACTTTTCAATCCCAAAACTCCATCTAACCAAGTCTGCGGCTTAAAAGCTAAGCCAGACCGCCGTTTCCCCCGCCCACCGACAGCCTTCAATTCCCAGTGAAATAGTACGACGGCCACCGAGTATATAATAAAACATAAATCTAATATTGACGCGAGAGATCGTTTAGGAGCGTGCAAGGAACGAACTTTCCTCATTTAAAAACCCGTTATGCAGCCTCCTCTTCGAGCGACGAGCCGTATATCTTTATCAAGGTCCTCTCGTACGGAAACTACCTTACTTATACCAAGGAAAGAAGTACGCGAGTCTTGTGAACCCGTTACTACCCAATTGGCTCTTTTTTTCTCAACTTTCAACGCTGTATCTTTTTATGCACGCGTCCTGCAAAGAATTCCATCATATATCGCCGGTTCCGTACGAAAGCTTCGAAATCTCAGAATTGTGGAAATAATTTATGGTAACATTCAATTATATGACATATACACTTAAAATTTATTTACCTTTCACGAGTGTCAGAGTTAAATGTTATATTCATGTAGAATTTAGTAAAATTAATTTATCCTTTGCAATAATTATTTTGTGAAAACGTTACCAGGCATCAGAAAAAATTTATATCATTCTTTTGAAAATTGATAAATAACAATCATAAACTTGAGTATGAACTAAGTAGTTTAAATAAAGCTAAATTCTAAATCATTTTCATATATACAAATAAATGCTGCTATATTTCCTTCACAATGTTATTTTACTTAGACTTATCATTTAAAAAAGAAAAATACTGCATTCGTGGTAATACATCTGCAATTCATTCAATAAAACCAGTATATAATTTATCAAGTAATTCCTCAGATTTATTATTTTTATGATAAAGCTTCATATAATTACGAATAAATTAATTTTCCTCGAGAGTATAAAAGTGGATAGAAGAAAAATAAGAGAGGCTAAGTTTAAAACACTCGAAGGCATAATAATCTCGCAGATATCAAGCGGCACTTCCGCACTCTGAATTTCGTATTTGCAGTGGAGCTGCAGCAGGGGGTACAATTAAATTTAAAATCAACAAGACGACGATATTCAGTCTAGTCTCTCATCTTCCTCTCCCTCTCTCTCTCTCTCTCTCTGTCTCTCTATATATATATATATAAGAGCACGCTGTAAGGCGCGATCTTCACATCAGCTTTCATCCGCAGCTATAGCACTTCATGTCTGCTTCGTAAATCCAGCGAAGAGGCAAAGTTCAGAGGCAGATAGAGAGAGAGAGGGAGAGAGTCCGCCCTCAAGTTTTTCGAGCTTTGTCAACTTCCGGGCCGCAACGCTTGACACTCGATCGAACTTTAATTTCCAGCCGTCCTTAACTTTCCTTTCATTGACGACACAAGATCTTATCGAAAGTGAGAGCAAGCGCTCCAGACAATTTTTGTGCGTGATTTTTGAGATCGCGCACCGGATCTTTGCGGCTGAGAGAGGGAATGAAAAAAAAAAGGCGAAAGAGCACTTCATCAATGCCATCGCGTCATCGCGAATTGAGTGCGCTTAGAAACGATGGCGTGAGATCTTGAAAAGTAGTGCCGTCGGTTTTCATGTTTCTCTCAATTTTCACTCAGCATGCGCAAATTGAGTTCGCCAAGAAGAATATAGTGCTACAAAATGCGTTTGGCCTAAATCGTAATGATCTGTGCTTTGAAAATTATGCGTCATTCGCACCAAATACTGGAAAAAATAGGCTGCCTGTTGCAGTTTAGGGCCGCTATTTGACGCCTCTGAATAAAATTGTAATGCATATATATGGAAATACCTAAGTATAAGGTGCGTGCATCTTGAAATTAAATCGTAAAGTCAGGAATGATCTGAATTCAAGACAGATTAAGCCGGTTGTTTTTTTCATTGTTTAACCTCAACCGTTTTTACGTCACTCCTTCATTTGTCTTTTTATTGCAATACTATATAAGTATACTATTATAATGAAATATACTTTGTAAATAAGAATAGTTATATGTAGTAGAATAACATGTTACATTCTTGTCTCACATTTTTCTAAGTCAAACCCACCATTTAATTTTATAAATTTACTACAATTTGAAAGCTTGAAACTCACTTTAAAATTTGACTTATGCAAATTCATTATCTTTCTATTAATTACTTTATTAAAATGCAATTATATCAAAGTACCAAAAGCATATTAAGAGCGTTTCACAGGCGAGCTGTTCAAAAAGAAACGGAGTCTCACGTTACTGTGATAAATCCAGAAAGTTGAGAATAAAAAAAAATTGTCATCGCTTGAATTAACGCCGCAGCCGTATTAAGAGGGTTAAGTGAGATAGTCGGTGCCGAGGGATCGGCTTGGCTCTCGAATTGCCATTCCGTTTAAGAGGGAAGTCACGAAAACCATTTAAAGGCGAATCCGTTCTACGAGCCACTACTACTACTACTGTTACTACTACTATTCTACAGCTGCAGGAGCTGCGGCAAGTATCATTCACAACACGACATGAAAAGGACTACGCGAAAAGCTACAAATCGCGGAATTTATAGTGCATGAAGGAATATAAGGAAGGGACAGAAAAACGTTATTTTATTCAAGAAAAATTACCTTTATGAGAGAAAAGCATAATATACTATTTTTAATTAAAGGACTAGGTTTTATTAGAATATAGTAAACCTGAATTGATTTTTTCAGTTATAACTAATTAACAATGGTTTAGAGTATGCATTAAATTTAATTCTACTCTATTCTAGGTCTGTTAGATTTAAAGCACACTAATCACTATATCAATAACACAGGCCCACAAACATAAAAAGTACCCTAAACTGTAGTTAAGACCACCTTATTCCTACGTATTTGGGCTTTCTAAACACAAATTTTGAGATATCTTAATTTACGATGTTAAAAATTTTTTTCATTATTTTAGCAAGTGGTATTATGAATAATTATGAAGTATTATGAAGTATTATGCACTCTTCAAAATCCATTTTGAATCACCTCCATACGATATTTCGTCACCGAGATACGCCAATTGAAAATTCACGACCATTCAAAACCATACTTGCTTGTTGAACTTATTTGCTCTTGATATACGTTTTGTACATTTAAATCGTCATATCTCAGAGACAAAAAATCGTATGTAGGTAATTCAAAATGGATTTTGAAGGGTGCGTTGAGTACTTCATAATATCACTTGGTAAAATAATTAAATTAGTTTTTAACTTCGTGATTTAAGACATCTCGAAATTCGTTTTTTTTTGGGGGGGGGGGAGGGGTTTCTCGAAAATACTCTGGGTGTCCCCTATTTTTTATGTCAAATTGATTTTTTTTGTGGGCCTGTGTAATCAACATAATACAGAAAATGTAAAAACCAAAATATTTCTAGAACTGAAAACGAGAGTATCCAATATATGGCCAAGACCAATTATTATACAAAATTTAAGAACAATAAATGAAATCGAAGGTCAATTATTGTGACTGAAAATAGGAGTATAAATAATAAAAGTGTCATATTTTAAAAATGCATAAAATTTAAAAATATGTAGGAATGCAATCATTATAATTCATACTCTCGGAGGAAGCAAAAAGACATAAGCAGAGTATATATCACGTTACCTATTCAATAGTGTTCTTTCTAACAAAAATGTTTCAATCCAGAGTGAAGTTTTCAGTTTTTACCAACCTTACATGCGATTTAAAGCAAGTAGTCGCTAAGTTTATCTGATACAGGTAAGCATCTGAGTAAAAAAGTCTGCACACGTATTTTATCGCAATGGGATCATTGCAAATTTCATTACGTTTATACCATTAAACTAAAGTGGAGAGAAGCTAATTTTTCAAAATATAAAAGTTTCCATTACCTGATTGAAGCTGGAGATAGATTTACTTCGAATTAACTGTTAAGTAACTGCGCACAGGTGTATTTTCTCTGAAGCATTATATACTATCCTCTAGCTATTATTGGTACAGTAAATATCAATTTGATAAGAATCTCCTTGATAAAATTTACGAAACATTTTATGGATAATGTAGGATGTTCCTGAATATAAAGTATGTGAATACTAAATGAATTCTGTAACAAAAGAAAAAAAAAACAAAATTGTTTAGTGATTAATAAAAATAGTTTTAGAAAAAGTCATTAGTTTGATAACAATAAAAAATACAAAGTTCAATTATTGTTTTAAAATTATGCAATAATAATTTTAAATATTCATGGGATCGACACACACGTCAATCAACAATATCGACATGATATGAAATTAAAAAATAATTAGAAGTATTATACAACAAGTACAAAAGAGTGGTTTTCGCAGAACATTATCAAGCTAACATAAGAAATACCAAAAGGACGACAAAGAAATGGGGAAACGAATGAAAAAGATGAAAAACGGGGGACAAAACAAAATGTGGCAGCTCAAGACAGAGTATTCGCGAATGGGTCCCTGTAGTGAAACTTTTCAGGAAGCGAATACGTTTTTCTGGTAAGGGAAGAAAAGGGGAGGCAGAAATGAAAGATCTAAATCCAAGTATCCGGCTTTATTAAAAAAGAACTTTCTAGTGTTGATAAAATTCTCCACCAACTTGGGAATTTGAATATTTATTTTCTGAACCTGAAATCCGAAGTAATGACCGTACGATTTTTAAATACCTCTTATACCACAACAAAAATGAAAAATTACCTCATTTTTTCTTCGTAATTTCATCTTATAGTCAGTTTTGTAAATCTTTATAGCTTTCTATAATATAGCGCAGATTTATCATGGCTTTTAATTTACGTACACTGAAAAAATGTCCTATATTCAAATAAAAATTTCTTTCAATATTTAATTGCTTTAAATATGGTGACTTAAATTATTGAGAATATTTCTTTAGAACTATCTACCTGAATGTAGATTTTTTTTTCAGTGCATGATAGTATTATAAATAGTGTATTATACAGAAATATGCGCTATTCCAATGTACATAACATGCATCTGAGAAACAACGTAGAGCCAAACAGTCCCGTATCAATGTTTCCCGTTCAAGTCCTCGAGTAATTCAAGCAGAACAAAGCTCGGCAGCTCCAGACACGACGCGTCCTCATCGAAACTTGCATCGAATTTAATAAGGAGCTACTCTGAAGGAAAAGGGCACGATTAGCCCTCCGGAGTTTACATCACGCGAATGTATATATGCTGCTTCGGCTAATCCGCGCGGAAAGTTTCGCTATCGAGGCCCCGCGTGCATCATCCGTCCGCACTATGCCGCTTACATCGAAATTAGCTATGTAGGCGTGGACCCTCAGAGATATAGGGAACCGGAGCAGACTGGAGTTTTCGGAAGTGGATGATTGGAATTTTGGATGTAATTTGCAAGATTGATTTTCGGGTGTTATACCCGGAAATTTATGATGATTTGAAGAACAACATTAATATGCCCCTTATGGAATTTTGCAAAGGGAAATAAGAGGGAGGGGACGTTCCATTTGACCGTTTTCTTAAAAGCGAATTTATGATTTGCGGTTCGGTGTGAAGTACTAATTTGTTATCTCGATAAATAAATAAAAAGACACAAATACTGAAAGCCGGATTAAGCATAATAGAAAATACACATACAATATTTCAAATGATAAAAATATTTTATATTTAAGGCAATGCAGTCCACAATCCCTGCCTTAGATACTGGGGAGCTACGTGAGGATGCGGACTTATATACTAACCATGTGGATTACCAGCCACACACGAGATTCAGGGATTATTCCGCCTTTGCGGGGGTCCCCACAAAACATTCTTTTGAAATATCTAGCAACAGTCAAAACAACTATAAAATTGCCCGTGGCAGCGGAATGCAGATTCCAAAATCCAAAATTTAGCCCGAACAAGAAAACCAGAAGTGAGCCCTAAAAGGTGTACCGCAGCCCGATGTTTCAAGAAATCGCGACGGAAAGGAAATAAGCCCAGCGCGCCTATACACGTCCACATGCGCATTCACTTGCTAGTCTATTTACAAAATTACGAAATAAAACTCTCCTAGTAAACCCACGTACGAAAGTTTAAAAGCCTCGACCTCGAAAAGCTCTTGGAAACGGGGTTGAGCGAGGAACTTTCGGCCGGGGAATAAAAAGACGATTACCCGTGTAATGCGCGTTCGGGAAGCTGCAATAGCAGACGAGGGTGAATGGTAGGTATGGGGAGAGGGGGGGGGGGGGAGTCTAAAATAGTAATCCGATATGCGAGGGAGAGGAAAGTGCGTGCGCCTGTATCCTCCTTGTACTGTAACGGGTGGCCAACCGTTGTTCGTGAAGATGCCTGGAATAAAGCGCGGCAAGGAGTAGGAGAGGACCGAGGGCCACTTGTATAAGCCAAGCAAGGGTTGCAGCAGCTGCTGACGTTGCGGCAATGGTTGGAGGAGGGGGCTACGGAGCTCTGTTGCGTTGACGGTTCACGTTGCGCAGCTATCGACGTCACCTAGAGCAATCTCCCTCCCTCCCTCCCCCTCTCTCTCTCTCTCTCTCTCTCTCTCTCTCTCTCTCTTTGTAACTGTCTGGGTTTCTGTGTGTGGGGCTTGCGACGTGTCTTGGTAGTACAGCCTGAGGTAGAAGGAAGTCGATTTGAAATAGCGGGGATTGGATAGAAGCTGTGAATAAAGTAAATTTATATTACACTTGAAGTGCAATCTAAAGTGAAAAGCAATGATGGATGTTTGATTAAGAAATAAGAATCTGTAGACGCTGAGAAATACAATATAGATATATCATATCAAAATTTTTTTTTACTGTTCAAGTAATGATTCCTTCCTTTCAGGTACAACTGAATTAAGAAGCAAATAATAGAGAGATCGAAAAATAAATGATCTTGTTCTTTACAAAGGCGATTTTCTAAGTTGACCCTAATTTCTCAAATGTATAAACAGTCTTGTTTCCATCTGCACATCCCGGTCGAGTCAATCCACCAGGTACACGTACGCTTGCCCGCATACATCCCGACTATAACTACTTGCTCCGAGTAGTGGAAAGGGACAACCATGTATTTCGCAAATTAATGTGTCGTGTATCCCTTAATGGCACGCTCTTACTTATTACGGAGTTTTACGTGGGCGGACAGGATTTTTACGTGATCCCCGCGACACTCTGCTCTACAGCTTTTTCTTTACAACCCAAGGGTTATCGCCGAATTTATTTTGTATTTTATCGCGTACCGGGTAAAAGAGAAGGGGGATCGAAGCAAAGCATGAGGCAGTTGTTGCAAATAACGATTTTACGTCCAAGGAAGTAAACGCGAACACGAATTCTATTCTTTGATGGGATTCGGGTGACAATGTATAATAGATAAATCTTGACAGATTTCTTTTGTGCTTCGAATGACATTAGATACTAGGTGGTGTAGACACAAACCAGATTAAATTTTTTTAGGGGCCATCATATTTTTCAGAGAATATTGCTTTTAATTTATGGTACACTGCGTATCTGAAGGAAGGAAGTGATTGTAGAACTATAATATGATTAAATATTATTTTTGTTATAAAAATCGCTAGATAAACAATATTAAATTTGTGATGATACATTTACGTAATTTATGAAAATTTGTTTTGTTGAGCACACTCTATAGTTGTGATTATCCTATCATTTTAAAAAGTTTTAATCAATCGATAAAGTTAAAGCAAGAAGTTTGGGGTTTGAAAAATCTAATGGTGGTCCCAGAATTTCTAAAACGGAAAATTTAGTGATACTATGCAATAACCATTTTATAGTATCAAAACATTTTAAATATACATTTTTCACTTCATTTCTGGTGCACGAAACCTATAGCATGGTATAGTACATAAGAAAACATGAATTAAATAAAAAAAATAACTCCTAGGTAGTGAGAAAGTTAAAAAAATCATCCCTTAAACAACAATTGAAATAAAAAGTCACTTAATTTGCAACTTTGCCACAATATAGGGGAACTAATTTTTTTCAACTTCGTGTTTTTTGTTCTCGATTGTACAATGGTATAGATTTCGTGCATTCAACTGTTGGGTCAAAGTTGCTATATTTGTCGGCAAATTAAATAGTGATATTGAAATGAAATTTAAAAATATATGATATACTATTGATCATTATTTATCAATAATAATAATATAATATAATATTGATACTTAAATTATGCATTAAAACAAATTTTATGGTGTCAGAATTTTTGTTCATTAATTATGCAAATTTGCAAGGATTAAACCCATTCATATTTCACACCTAAATTGAACAGCCAATCACGTAGGTTTTAATTTGACTTAACTTCTTCTGGTTATCACTTTTTTATAAGGGGATTATCATCTGTTTTGTTTAGTTTTGTTTTGTCTTTTTACTAGAACTGTACTGTAATTAAACCAATAATTTTTTAGTTTAATAACAACCAAAATTGAATTTGTCGGCGATAGTAGGTAATGGGAGAGAATAAACACGCGCTTTAAAGAAAACTGCGCACTGCAATTGGTAAAACTAGCGAACGTATCGAATCAGGCTCGGTCGACACACGTTGTATATACACGCACACAGAACGAACCCGAGAATTTCTCGCGATTCTTGGCCCGTCTCAAGCCAGCAGAGCAGCCCATACCAACTCTCTCTCTCTCTCTCTCTCTCTCTCTCTCTCTCTCTCTCTCTCTCTCTCGACAATCGCGTAAATTCGGTAAATATTGGCAGTGCGCCGTGTGGCATCGAAATTGAAATCAGCTGAGAGTCTCTCTCCTCATCGGCCATCGCCAATATACTCCTGGCAAATGGCTTAACCAGACGAAACGCAGCAGTCCGAGTAAATAGATTTCATTGCTACTGGGATCCGATTGTCGGGGTGTAGACTCGCTGGCTACTTTCCAATGCAAAATTACCCCCTCCCCGCCCTGTCTTTCTGGAAACACCACCGGCTGCTCGAACGAGTACAATGACTCAACTACCGTACGTTTGTCTCTGCGGGTACTGTTACTCTTTTCCAGCTGCGCCGAAGAGCGGATTTGTTGCATTAGCAAAGAGAGCGAGATTCGATTATTCATGAAGCGCTTTAAGAAAATAAAAATCGCCACCGGATCAATTTTATCAGTAATCGAGAATGCAAATAAAATTATATGTGATATTGGGGCTGCAATTTTCCGTAAAGTTGTGTACTAAAGTACAATAGTGATACATTTGCATTGCCATAAATACAGTTTTAATCACTTTGATATAAAACACCTTCATATATTTGAATTATTTTATTAAAAAATCTCATGTTCTACCGACAAAGCAATTAATATTCAATTTAATTAAACCAATATAAATATTATTTTTTTTTTTAATTATCGTTTTGAAATACTATCGCTGGGAATCTGCTACTATAAAAAAATAGTTTTCTATAAAAACTAAAGAGGTAGACTTAACCTCAAAAAATAACTCAAATGAGCTTCTGCATGGAACTTTTTATTGATAATTAGGACAAACAGAATAGTTTAATTTGACTATTTAATCACTATTTGCTTCTATAAAAAAGTATATTTCGCGAACAAACAAGAAATAAAAAATGTACTGACTTTGGCTACCTCCTTAATGCACTATCTCCAGCAATCAAATAATCAAGTTAAAAATAAATACCGCAGACAAAAGGTATTTTTAATCTTTTGATCGAGAAATAGATTAAAAAGCATATCGTTCAAAAGGCATGTATTGAATAAAAAAACTAACTTTATTTGCAGTTCTGCGCGATTGAACGCGCAAAAAAGAGCGAAATTTCTTTGAAAGTAAAAATTAACGAAACTTAGCTTCAGCTCAAACAGTCCAATGCAAACCAAAAGGATATTTATCAGCGAATACCTGAAAAACAGTTCGTATCAAACATTCACATTCCGTCTCTGCCTCCGAACATCTATACCAATGAGAGTGTCGCGCGTGTCTGCGTGCAAAAAAAACTGATATTATTAAATTTCCAGGAAGGGAAAAAAATTGGCTTAAGTTCCGAATTTCAATCTAAATGCAAAATTCGAAATTCCACTGAATAACCCGAACACACTCAAACGCACTAGCCCTGGCAAATCCAGAATTTAAAAAAAGAAAAAGCTGCCGTACTCCTGCGCCATTCCTTTACGCGTCTCTCTAATTTCCTGCGCCGCGGACTCGCCAATTTACATTCTCTTATACACGTCCGACTCTGAAAAATCATCCAACCTTAGCTGGAAGACAGGCTGGAAACGTTCGACTGTCCGAAATGTATATATGCATATACGAGATTCGACGATGATATTCGCTTTGCCTGGGCGACTCATAATTATTCATTGACTTGAAAAAATAGTTGGCTCCCCATTTTTACACATTCTTTTCTTTTGCCACAGCGTCGTACGTTTAATGTACCGTTGGGCGAGTAAATTCACGAGTATCACAGTTTTGATTAAAAACAATAGGTAGGTGTAAAAATACTATTTATATATTTTCATTAATATTATTCCGTTTTATAACTGCTATACAATCACAAAGAAATCCCTATTGATTTATTAAAAGTTTTTTCGCAGCATCGAACAATATTGCCTTCTAAGTGTAAACTTTAAAGCTTTTAAATGCGATTTTCACAAAACGAGTAGTTAAAAAATATGATACTAAACTAAATTCTTGTTGTATATAAATCCAAGTTTAAAAGCTCACTAAGCACCCGTAACCATCTTATAATTCAAGTTTGCCTATTAATCGGGAGCAGAAATATGCAGTCGCTTAATAAATCTACTAACAACGGGGAGCGAGAGTTCGTTTCGAAGGAGCTCTAAAAAACGTGGCGCTATGATTAACGCGTTCCCATTTCTCAAAAAGGAAAACACAGC
The DNA here is from genome assembly GCA_900490025.1 of Megastigmus dorsalis. NCBI lineage: Eukaryota > Metazoa > Arthropoda > Insecta > Hymenoptera > Megastigmidae > Megastigmus > Megastigmus dorsalis. The sequence goes on from UELU01142250.1 coordinate 40,857, forward strand.
GAAGACATGAATTTTCATTAGCAGTCCTGACATTTACGTTCTCTTGGATATACTCTGTCCCTCGAAATATCCTATCCTGAAAAAGGAAAAATTTCCCGAACGTTTCATATGCCTCCCGTCTTTTTCCTTTTTGCCTCCGCTCACCGCAAATAAAGTTCACTTTCTCAAGCAGACCGCACAAGCTCACACCTTCTTTCTTATCCATAAATTCAGCGGCCACGAAATTACTCGCCTTTATTGATGACCTACAGCGAACTGAAAGAAAGAGAGAGAGAGAGAGAGAGAGAGAGAGAGAGAGAGAGAGAGAGAGAGAGAGAGAGAGAGAGATGAATTAAATTACTACTGCAGTAGCGTTTGACGTCGCGTATTTTGAGAGCTTTGTCCAATAAATCATGAGGCGCTTCAGTCTGTCTAATGATACTACTACCAGATTTGCTTTGATGGTGAGTTTAGATGCGTATGTTCCGTGTATAGAGGCATTGAGATAAGTGAAGAGTTATACAATAAGAATACACATAGAGAAATTATATTCTGAACATTAGGAACCTCCGTGCAGAATAGGTATACTCAAAGTGAGTTAATGAGCTAGTGATATCCTATAAAACTTGGAATTTACTTGTTTTATCATTTTTTTTATAATATACTATTAAAAATGAATAGTTGTAAGAAATAATTAGTAATTATATAATTAAATAGAAAATAAACATTTTCACTTTCTAGTTAAGAAAATATACTATAAGAAAATGTTAATTTAGTTGAAGCGTAATTCATAAGTAGCATAGTAATTGCAATTAAACTTTAAGACACACCATTTAAATTAATTATAATGTATAAACAAGATAATCATTTTAATCCTGTTGATATAATTAGATCGATGCACAAAGAAATTCATAATAGAAATAGTATTTTTTAAATTTGTGTAAGCTTTAAAACTTTCGATTAAATTACGATATAAAGTAGACACAGTATTCAGATACATAAACTTTAATCGTCGAAAGCAGGTGAAATTAAACAGAAGATGCAAGCGCTAGCGGCCAGATTTTCAGTTGGGATAACATTTCATGAATGGTAGAGAAAAAAAACGAGATTTGCGATTTAATTTTCATCGATTAAAAACTTGCATCCAACCTGTTGGAGATGGACTTGTGCACGCACGCACGTCGAGGAAACGAATTTTTATACTTTTAAATAATCTTGCTATTGCCCGAGTGTTATACGCTTTTTCGAACATCGAAATGCAGAATTTTAAATTAAATCCACTCATAAAATGTGAACTTAATTAAATATAAGTAAATCTGCAAATATATGAATATTGGATTAACTTAAAAGTTTGCAGATGAATATAAAAATTAATTGAAACGAGATCGGCTGGAATGGAATTGGGCAAAAAATGAGTCTCGTTTTTATTCAAACGCTCTGGATGCATGCAAACGCAGTTTTGGAATATTTAAAGAACGATCGCTTGGAACGAGCTTCCGAAATACAATGAAATGCAAAACAAAAAGAGAAAAAAATTATAGTGTCAACTAGGTCGAGAGCGTTAATGGTTTTTTCCTGCCTCCTCGCTCTTCACCTCTGTACTCCTTTTTCTTCTTCTTCTTCTTCGTTCAGCTCTTCTTCTTTTTTTTTTAACTGTACAGCTCGTCCAGTCAACGAGACGCGCATATATACATATACATTGCGGCGAACGTACTTTGTATACATTACCGCAACATTATGCGGTCACACTCTATGTAAATACGTCTTCCGTTTAGCGTCAGACGCTACGTCAGATCCTAAAGTCCAAGCGAAACGGCACTCGAGTTTTTACTGTGACCGTCTGGTTATAAGCTGATCGCTACTACTTATCCCTTCCCTTGCACGTTTTTGAGCCGGTATACTTTGTCCGAGCGGACTTGTGGTTAATGCCCTGTGACGTTAATTGCATCAGTGGCACAACGTCTTAAGGCTAATAAATCTGTCTGAACTGCTAGGCTTTTCAATCACCATAAAAAATTATTAAAATAATGAATCTTTTCTTTTTTCAAAATATATGCATTTTCTTGTTTATTCTGAATGTACGCGAAATATTATATTTTGCTTGACGTTATTTTAACATTTGTTTTTAAAATTTGACATGTAATACGATGTTACAAATGAACAAAATGTAAAAGTGCCTAAAAAATATTATCTAGATAGCTGGAATTATTAATATCGCCAGTTATATTTTGATAACTCGAATTTAACAATTATTAGATTAAGGTATAGTTAATCTTTCCAAAAATATCTAAAGTTTGCAAATAACTTTTGACAGTGAGCACAGCTGATGCGAGAATATGAAAGAAAATGAGTCTTCACTCACTTTTTTTGTTCTGACAGAAATGACAAAAACATCGAACCGCGAATATTAGAATTCACATGTGTACCAGTAAATCGTATTACACACTCTGTTATAGAAACACTGACTCGCTTCTTTCGCGTACACGAGTTCTATGACGCAATACAAGACTCTAATCTTTTGCAGTCAAGATTATTGTTTTACTTGCAAAGCGTAGAAATGAACTTATACACAAACGATAGCTGGAAAAGATAGAAAAGAGCTTTTATTAAAATGTTAAGTGGCGTCTTTTGTGCGCAGAATTTTTACTTTAAGAATGACTTTTTTACTGAAGCACGAAGAGAAACTAACTTTTTCAATAGATTATGGGCGTTTAAGCGGCACTTTTTACCGTTCCGAAATTAAAGGATCTTCTTTCCGAGACAAATTATTAGCTAGATAAGAAGTTTTGTTCCGTCTTTCAGGTTATATAAATCACGTTCTTTGTGAATTAGTAAAAAGATGTGCTCACTTAACTCAGATAAGCCTATATATTAAAAATGATACGTTCACATTTTTATGAATCAATGAATTGCTAACGTGAACTCAAATGGCGGAATTGAAAATCAAAATTTACTTACAAATAACGTACTTTTTTTCGCTCTATTTAATATTTTACGTATTCATTATTTTGTATTTTTATTTAAAATTGCTTTTCTTCACACGGATCTTGAAATTAAGAATGACGGTTTTCGTTCATTTTCCATTATATTTCCCCAGCGCATCGTATTTGAACAGCCTCACTCGAACTGCCACTAACGAAATTAAACTGATGCTCAGCGAAGCAACAAATAGATTCCGTCTACATATCGACATTTGCGAAAAAAAAGAATAATAACATGCTCTCATTCCTTCACGCACAATTATACTCATGACATCATGTGCAACCAAATAATGAATTTCCTTTTAAACGCTAGATCCCGCCAGTAGCAAAAATATTTTTTTCGCGCATACTGGGGCATGATCATCCACCAGCTACAAAAATAGGAGAGCTGTTGAAAAAAAAGAGGGGTATAAGCGAGCATCGAGCGCCACAGGAAAATTAAAAACGTCGAGAAAAAATATACAGACACAAAAGGGCGTAGGAGATAAAGGCTGTCGGAGGGACAAAAAATGACTATATATATATATATATATATAGAGAGAGAGAGAGAGAGAGAGAGAGGCGGAACGAGAAGAATCTCCAGCTACCATTACGTAGCTATAAAAAAGAAAAACAAGTTCGCGCACGTAGAGGTCTGAATTTTTGTCTGTGTACAGAGGCGGTGAAAGGTATGCCCAGCTTTAGATCAAGCCGAAGCAGCTATTGAATGTCCGTATATATACATACGCGGGGCCGCATAGATTCTGTGCGCGGTATCGCGTCCTTAAAACCCGTAACCGGGAACTATATGCTGCCCGCAGTCCCTCCCCTTCCTTCCGCGTGCGCTCGTAAAATGTCCTATGCGCGACCGTTATACAACCCTCACTGGCACATCCGGCATACATACAAACATGCGTTCTCCGCACCCTCATGTATATATGCGAGCCCATATATGTACACTGCGGGAACATCGAATGCGACAAAGTCCACAGAGAGAGAGAGAGAGAGAGAGAGAGAGAGAGAGAGAGAGATACTAGCTCTTTATGCGCGACACTTCGACGCCATTATCACTGCGAATTGTCTGTATGGAGAGCGTAATATCTCCTCGTTATTGTAAATCATCGGTATAATATGCCGTGGCGTGCCGAAAGCTTCTTCAACACGCCTATGCCTATGCGAATGAGAACCGATCAATACATTCCGAGCACGTAAGAGTGTTACTTTCGTCGAATCACTCGCTGGAAAAAGAGGCAGCGGATCGCGGTTTTTCTTACAGCGATCCCTTTGAGACTCCTTCGCCTCTTCTAGGCTATATATATGTTCGCACATATATATATAGATAGATAGAGAGGGGCGAAGGAAAAGCGCAGCGTCGCACCGGGAATTCGTCGCTCGGTTAAGTTTTATTTTTCGCGTGCGCCGGTATTTCGTAAAGCCGGAGTAGAGAGGATGTCTGCGGTGCGCGGAAGGAGCCTCTCGAGAGATCGATGCAAGCGGAAGGAACTGAGAGATAGCACACGAGAGAGATGAAGGGAGAAAGGGAGCGGGAGCAGGAGAACGGAGACAATATCGCGCTCCAGCCATTCGTCACGGGATGGTTAACTCGCGCAAAGAGACACGAGGGCTTACGTGTGTGTGCGTGTACTTTGAGCTGCACGTATGTGCTGCTGTGCCTGCAGGTGAGGAGGAGCGACGACCTTTCGTGGTGGATGTATAGTGCCTGCGCGGTTCTATTAATGGAATTTTAAGCGAGAGTGCGAACGTTTTTTATAGCGGCATCGAGGAACTAATAGAATAATAGAGCCTGGAAGTTTCATTCTGAAAATCATCGTTTTCCTGGAATTATACAAGTTGTAATGTTTTACAGCCGAATTTAGCGTGACTAATTTGTCAGGGCTTTCATTAAAGAACTTCTAATGGCCACCGGGTATTAATTGGCCACATTAGCGGAAGAGCTGTGGGGGAACGACGTAACACCGCGAGACAGGAACGGGGTAACGTGAGAATAATAAGTACATACCAAGTCACCGAATATTTATTAACATTATAAAGCACTATAAATGAGTCTGCGTCAAGCGCTCTCTCTAGACCTTTATTTAGAGACTGATAAAATTACTAAATAATTTATTGATAAATACCGTTAGAGTTGTACGCTTATAGTGCTAGCTAGTTTATTGTCGAGTCAACCTAAAGTCAACAATGCAATTTCATACGTACCAACGTGTTCAATTTAAATTTAGACTGCTTGTATAATAGTAATTTATTTTAATAAATATAGTATTATTTATAAGAAGCCAATAAGAGAAAATAAAAAAACTTGCTTAACCAAAGCTTCATTATACAAATTTTACAATTTTAATATAATGCTTTTATGCAAACTAAGGAAAATATACGACTGACGATAAAATTCATGAAAACTTATAGGGCATGCGTACCTTTTTACTGTAGAATTTTATTCTTCCCTCATTATGAAAGGGGAAAGTGCAATAAAATGCGAAAGAAAGATTGGCTATCTGCAATTTATGTGCGCTTGGATACCTAAATTTTATTGGTTTAATAAACAATTCAGCTACAAAAGAATCTCAGGTCAATTTTGCCGGTAAGCCTGTGCAATGTGAAGGACATAAAATCCGCGATATACTTTGGAAATTACGTGGACGTAAAGTCGACTTTTCGATAAACTCACTGAAACACTGTAAAGTATACGGCTCCCGCGACATAAGCTATAGAAAAGCAGATAAAACAGATAAACATAAATAATAAACAGAGAAAGAAGTGGAGTCCAAGCCGAAGGGAGTACAGATAACCGGAAACTGTCATATGCTTTTTTTTCTCATTTATTCCCAAAAAAGCTTTCCTACCCCATAAAACCTCTGTTTACGGTTTCTTTAAAAATAAATGATTCAAATAATACTGTCTCTTTGTTCTATCAACACTGGCACACGAACAATAACTAAAAAAATTAAAATTGTAAATAATAAAATAAATATAAAAAGTATATTAGAGAACTGATAATAAAAATGTATTTTCATAACACTTATAACTCTTTTAAAAAAGACTATGATTGTTACCACAGCTTCGCATCCATTTGAACTTGGAAGGGTTCTTTTTTCTTTTAATGTAAAGACACAAGGCAATCATCAACAACCTTTTCAAGGAACTTACACGAAAAAAAATAAACATTAGATCGTACGTGCAGTAAATAATACTTTGAACAAATCAGTTACTTCAACTTTCTGTAGAAACCACTGCTTCTTCTTAAAAAAAAAGAATAACCTTCTTCCTTTTTTACACGTCTATTTCGGCGATTTAATGAATATGTTGTTTAGAAAGCTGCGTAGAAAACGTTGAATATACCTATAATTTTTCTCCGTGGTAACTCAAGAATTCATGTGCATAATCTATTTACAATCTATATGCAACCTGCATAACTCTGTTGAATACATTAATTTAGATTGTATTAAATATATAGACTATAACGCTTTAAATCAATTAGGAGAAAGTGTCCAACTTTAAATTTAACGCAATTTAACGGTCATGCTAGACGATACAATAAACGTCTAACCCAATTAGCATCGCTCCCCAAACGACCAAAGAATTTACCCTCGATCTAAAAATCCAAATGTAGCACTGTCAAGCATAGGATCGAGCCGCTGCTGGCCTCCCTTACAAACAGCGACAGGGCAAAACAATCAGTGCACTCGCAAAGTTTCCCGCGCCATTTATCTACGTGGAAGATATATTTCACTCGGCACCTAAACCGACTCCCAGCCGCTGTACAAAACGAATCGCGCTCGAAACTCGCCCACACAGGCGTACAGCACAGACACACGTACACACTGACACTTCGTTAAACGTCCAAAGATAAGAGAACAGCCGCTGCCGCCACCAACGCCATAAACACGCATAAGTGGCGTACCCGAGATAACGCGAGGTTACACTTATACTTACTCGGGGCCTAAAATCGTCTCGATCTCGCTACGCGTAATTAATTTAGCACGAGGCGTCGGGGAAAGAGAGAACGGAGATGTGTTATCGCGGGACGAGTAATGCATGTATACGCGCTGGCTGCTGTTTCTGCTGCTACTGCTGCTGCTGAGATGGACTGATAACGCTCAGCGAAACGGCCAGTTCTATATAAATAGGACGACGATTCGTCCGCTGTTTTGAGATGCGGGAAACGTCGTTTATTTTTGTCGTATAGAGTTTAAGCAATTTTTATTGGTGTGATTAATTGAACACATTAAGACACTATACACTTTTTAGATTGCCTTGCTATACCGCTAGCGAATGTAGAACAATATTCTTTATTGAAAGCTAGGGAATTTTGAATATCAAATAGGAAAAAAATTAAATTCTTTTATGGAGTATACCTACTTAAAATGCTGGCCTATCCTTGTGATACATACTTATTTGCTAAAAGGTATAACATACATGAAATTCTCCTCTTAAATATATCGCTCAAGAGGCGTTCTTGGCTCAGCGGTACGTACGGCACTTGCCTCCCTATATGGGGTACAATGAACGTGTTTAAGCATTTCACTTTAAGTTAAATTTTCATATATTATAAATTCATTTAAAAGACTGCTTTTTTATTTTATTAATAGCTAGGTATTAATTACCTGATAAGCTAATTTACATATATTCTTATCCTGAAAAGGGAAAATTAGATTCTACTTCAAGCATTTTTGGGGTTACTCTACCCGGTCTCCCCTAGATAGAGTTTTAAAATATATTTTGGCACTAAAATCTCCCTCTAGAGTAAATTATTTTAATAATTTATTTAGGAAAACTCTTTTGGCTTAGTGTAATTGATAATTTCACTCTGTATTTAAATTGGCATACATTTATATTATATTGTATAATCGACGTAGATACTCGTATAAATTTTATATTTCTCTTGAAAAAGATTTATTAAAAGGGCAGTGCGATTAAATGGCACATGCGATCTACCAAAATATGTCAACAACGATAAAAATTGTGAAACAAAATTTATATCTTTTTCTAACCCCATACATAATTTCTATTGTTCTCTGTAAATAAAAACTCATACAAAATAAATATTCCAATTCCTTGAAAGTACCTAGCAAAACCACATAAAATTGCATAAAAAACACGATTAAGCTTTGTAAATCCAACAAAAATAACGTATTACACTGCCTCTACGAGCTCAATAAACAAACGGCATGCATTGGGAATAAAGCAGTCGTGATTTGCAGGCCAGCGGATGGCCATCTCGCGGTTTAAACTCGTTATTCAAATAAATTCAGCGCCGACTCGCGACTACGGTAACCGATACCTTCCGCGTTGGGCTAAATCTATCAGAGGGCGCGTGTCGTAAAAGCGCGCAATCCAAACCGCTTTCGTCTACCTACGCACAAAGCCCCGAGTTGCCGCATGGGCAAGCCGAACATATACATACACAGACTGGCGTGCTCTCACCCCTCTACATTTCCCTCAAGCCATGAGATAATAAAGTCAAAGCAAACCCGAGCACACGCGATGCTGAATGTTTGCGGCGCGAGTTACAGTATACCAAACTGCTCGTACATCCTTGTGCGTGGGCGTGTGCGTGCGTGCCCAATGCGATGTGTTAGGGTGTATTAGATTATGAGTGGTTGAAATAAGGAACCGGATGGTATAGTTGTTTACTTTTGGATCTACGTATGTACTTACATAGCGAACAGGATGTAGAATTTAACACCTTTATAATTTAGCATAATTGTTCTACTAAATTGCAAAAAAAGGTATTCGAAACTATTTCCACAACCAACTCTTGCTTCTATTCTACTTTTTCGATATTAATGATAAAATTCTAAATTTTATAATATTATAAATGAAATATTATAAAATTTGATGTGAAGACATGTCTTTCTTTTATAAAGTACAACTATATGTACATACGCTAATAAAATACACATATAATTTATCACTGAAACGACTACATTCGCAGTACACGTATGTAAGAGGAAAAGGATGAGAAGCGGGTTTATCTAAAGACTTGTATGTTAAGTAGGTTAATTACGACGCCGGCCGATTTTCTTCTGCTCTCGAGCTTGATGTATCTTCTTCAAGGAGTGTGTATACAGTCAGTTGCCTTGCGGTAACGGCGTAATAGAACGAGTCGCGATTTAACCGACGTCGGAGGCTTTAAATGGGGAAAGAGCTGCAGCGGAGTTTTCAAACTGCAACGGAGAATTTCAGATCTCTCTTTGAGGTAGTTAAGCAGTCCGACGTGGATCGCGATTAATTTGTTCCCTGAAGATATAAGATGTTATGCAAGTGCTGTTGATATATACGCATATATTTGTAAACTTTAATCGTTTTATAATTTATTACTCGGCTTTTAAATAATGCAAACATAGACAGTATTGAACAGATAACTTATTTTATAGGCATATTCGGGTTTATAAAAGAATATCCAATTTAAAGATAACAAAGTAATTCGTAGTGCTTGCAAAGCATTTTTATGCCCTGGAAGTGAGTACATTATTCAAGGCGTGAAGAAGATGGTTTAAAAATCTACTAAGCGCTATTGTTTTTCACGTAATGTTCAACGAACGCTGCACTTTTCTATGAAGCTGGATCGACCATTAAGGAAGGTGCCTGTCAGTCGTCAGTTTATGCTAAAATGTCGGGAATGAGTCAGCAAATCCGCACTTTGGTAGTATATCTCGATTTTCACTTCCTCTCTCACTTTCCCCTTTTATTTCTCTGCCCCGCACACCATCTTTCATTCACTTTTATATACGATAATCGAACATTTCATCAAGTTATTATGACACTTCCAGTTGTTTGTTAAACGTACTAAATTGCAATGTATATTATTACATGTGTAATTAATCACTTTCGGTTTGATAGTTAAATTAAAATTATCTACAGCTGTGCTCGTACTAAAAAGTACAACTTTAAAACTGCCCATAAAAGAATATACACTCGCGAAATTCTCACAGTCGCAGTAAGTTCAAAGTGCAAAGAAAAGGTCAGCGATTCGAGTGGGAATAAAAAACGCAGTTTCTCACTGGGAGGCTAGAGTGTACGCAGATCCGCAACTATGTAAATGGGGAAAGAGTCTGTGCACTCTTATGCGATGAATGCTCTGTCGCCTTTGAAAAGTCGAATCATAAGTCTTTAAAAGCACGGCCAGACTTCGTCTATTTTCCCTGATGCGCGCTGAGTTGGGATCTGAGAACTTAACCGCTGTACTGAAGAAAATGCCTTTTGCAGACTTACCGGCTAAAGCTGGGAGCCTATTTTGATAGAACAGAATTTTCTTATTGTTAGTTAAAAAAGTGAATGTAACTAACTTGCTTTGTAGAATACAAATAGTTTCTTCTTTATTCTAAACAATGGATCATACCAATTACAAAGGAATCTGAATCACAACTTATATAAGATGAAATTACAATAATTATGCAGAAGAACAGTTTAAGATCGCAAATATAAAGTGAACTTTTTATCATACATATGAGTAAATATTTTTGCTTCAACTTAAAGCATAAAAAGAAACATAATGAAAAACAAGAGTTTATACCAGTTTGGGTGGCAAATGGATACAGCGATGTCCGTTTTTAATTATAAATTCTTGCTACGACCTCTCGTTAAGTTTTTTGTAAATTACACGAATTATTCGCTAGCGTAACAATAAAACGCACCTAAAAGTATGTGCAAATAAAGCACTTTTATGCAAATGACGTTAAATGATGTACGAATATACGGGCTGAACCGGGCTGAACGTTCATTCATATTTTTAACTGCTGACTGGAGTTCGTTAAATCAGATCACTTAAATTCGCAAGACACAATTATATACCCTTATTTATTATATTATATGGTACAGGCACGAATAGACTTATAATGCAACAATGACATTAAATTTAAATTATAAACTTCTCTATTTATTAATATATTATAGCTAATTATTATTGAAAAAGTAAGAATTTTCTATTCCCACGGAAGAAAAGTTGAAATTTAGTTAAACTTGTACCGTTGGTACCTTGAGCCCTCGTAGAAATCGCAGAAAAGTGATACCTATTCCCGGATTAAGAGCAGGATCTCCATAAAACCTAACAAGATAAAGGACAAAACAATCGGCCGCATAATAACTATAGTTCAGCATAGTCATTTTTATTAACATACCCGGTCTCTCCGCATTGTACGAAAAGACCAATCTTAGGAGCAGCGTCTGCGCAAGCCATCATAAAAAGCTACACCTCTGCCGCGCTCCCAATACCAGCTCGCCGGCACTGCAGCGCGCAACTGGGCTGCAGTCTCACGATACACATAACCACGAGGGACTACGAAAAATAGAGTGAAGGAGAAGGGAAAAGGATCATCTGGAGCGAAGAAATCCTTCCATCCATGGGCGCAATTCTTCCCGCGCTCACTATGGGATCGGAATCCTTTCAATCCTCTGCTTCTCCTCTCTCTCTCTCTCTCTCTCTCTCTCTCTCTCTCTTATTGCGCGCCACTTCTCCCTGAGCCAAAGATAAGCGCCAGAACGACATCGAAATCCCCGGAATAAAGGGAGCGAGAGGTGCAGCAGCTCTACCACTATCCTCCTCTCCTCCCCTCCTTTTTCAAGCCGCGAGTAGGATGATTAATGGGGCGAAGATAGACAAAACCGATAGTCGCCGGAGATGTGCGTAGCCGCGTGTGATATCGACGCTCGCTGTGTATATCGAGGGGAAAGCGAGAGCTTGCTGATCTTTCGAAAATTACGCTTCATTATGATGGCCATCGCGCGTTCGATATGCGAAAATGTAGATTAAAGCGGCAGCGAGGCTCGCATCCGGATATTCGCGGAAATTTTCCTTAATATGGTAATGGACCCTTAGCGCCGAACTTCAGGTCACGATTGAGAAAGAAAATGGACGATGCTGTGGCTGAATTTTGATTTTTTTTTCTTTTATCTTCCTCTTTATTTTTGGCTCGAGAATTTATATTGTGGTGAACGTTGCTAGAACGATGGTTTTACTTGATTCATAAACGATTAAGAGTATCGCTAAAAGTTCATTAACTCGCGCTTTATTGATTATTCGCAGCGAGATTAATTATTTATCAAGAGAAAGTAAATGAGTAATGTATACCAATTATTGTCCCATTACTTTCACGTCCTTCAGCGTAAAACCGTTTCAGTTTATCTTTAAAGGGTGTTCACGTAATTGAATTCTGCTTATTCTCTTGTTTATTTCATTTTTTCAATTCATTCAGCTTCAAATGCTGCTATACATATATATTTTATGTGTTTTAAATTGTAAAAAGCGCAAAGGAAGAAATTAATGAACGTAAATTCCATCTCTAACTTTCTCAGCCATTTCCAAGACCATTAGAAAGAAAAGACGAGTTCCAAAGAGACGAAAAAAATAATGGTTATGCGACCGAGAAAACGTTCCCTAATAGATCTTGTTCACACAGATCGCTAATTACAATCGAACGAAGAGAGAATCGAATGTCAGAGTCACTAGCGCGGAAGAAGAAGAAACGCTCGAGTCTTCTCATCAAAGCGAAGCAGGATCCACTCGAGCGTCAATCCAGTTAATTGTGCGATTTCCTCAAACCCTATATATATCATAGAACTGAAAGACATCTCTTGAATACTTATATGAATAATTATATAAGGAGCATTCCGCACACAGGAAGCACGACAAGCTACTCTAAATTTTTAAAGGTTTTGTTAAAATATATTGTTTGATTTAATTACGCACGATATAATACAGAAAATCTGCAATTGTCAAAAACATAATGGTAAAAGCTTTATCTAAGCAAATGATCCTATTAGAGTTTCTCTTAACAGACCAAAATGGAGAAAAATTTCTAGACCCTTAAAGAATATGCACACACATCTATAACAACGAGTGTTTTATCCAAATTAGCGCAGTTCCCACTCGATGTGGAATAGTCGGTGCAGCACAAGTCCAGACCAAGACGATGGGAGAAGTAGTCCTCTTGCTCAGGCTAATTGCCCGCGCAGTTAAAACTCTCTCGTGCACCGGTGGCCATCACCTCGCCAGACTGCCTATATCTATATACACACAACTGAACAAAAAGAGAGAATCAGAGACGTATATAGTAGTAAACCGTAGAAAAGGAGCAATCGAAACTTCGCAGACGCCCGGAGGATAATCCAGTCACGTTGACAAGCAACGCAAGAGACCGAGAGTAAGCCACACGTATCTCTATATATAAGTATTACGATTTCTGACGTTTGCTATCTCTATCTTTCTTTGGATGTAGAGTTAAACGTGAGACGGATATGTTTGCCCGGAAACCCTTTCGGACGTCTCGCACGATTCGCGGACGCAGCTCGCAAGTCTCAGCTTTAGGGAGAATATAATATTGCTCTCGAGAGCGAACTTTAAATCGAAGGGAATTCTTTTCGGTACTTTTTCCTGGAATCCGAGTGGACTCGATATACTCGACTCTTCAAACTTCGAGCAGTGAAATTGTAGTAATTCAACTTTAGAAGGAAGCTATTTAATTCTTTGCCTTGGAACAGATGTTCATTCTTTTTTCCAATAGCCGTGTTAAATTTTTTGGGGCAATGTAATGTTTTGATACGTCATCTATAAAACTAATATATGGTTTCACCGATAAGTTTTTAAATTCTGGGAAATAGAGCAACTTAAAAATTATAACACATGCTCTCATAAAAAAGACAAACATTTACTACTTGTTTACATTATAACTTATTTTTGTAGAAAAAAATTAAAACTGAAATTATTCGAAGTAAACGCGAATACTTCAAATTTGCATATCCTAGAACTTCTTATTAAAAGAAAAATAATAATTGCTATTTAAGTTTTCTGAACTTTTTTTACGATATTGTAGTTATGACAACGTTTTGATAACAACGAAATGCAAGGTAATTTAAAAAGAATAAACACAAAGCAGAGTTGAAACCCAAGAGAAACAAGAATCATAGTAAAGTAAATTTTATAATTCGGGATAAAGACTTGAATGAACTTAATTCGTACATATACATATATATGTATATGCATTAAATTTAATAAAACTCGTCACTTATCTCCAGTACTGTACATATAACAAAAGAACGGACGAGAAGCATCGCGATTTCTGGCGAGGAAAAGTAAAATAGCGACGAAGTGACTCCTTACAAGTTCCAAGGAGTGCACGAACTTTAAGAAGTGCGCCTGAAGGATCCCCAACTGTGGCGTCAATAAAAATCTCATATCCTGACACTTTGTTTGACAAGAGCGCGCTCCACTTCTTCCTCCGCTGTCTCGCATATTGGCACACAAAATTTGACAAAATTGTCCATCTTTTATATAAGATTTTGTATTTGATCTTGCATCTAAGAAGCACACGCTCTTTTCAACATTAATCATATGAGTTAGTACTTTATTAAAAATAATCAGGTAATGTATCGGTATAGAATGAAAATATCTTCCATCTAGTATATTGTCAGTAAATAAACGCAACAATTTTTTACAGTTCTACTTTTATCATACCGCCGTCTTTCATGACTTGCTATACAGTATTTTTTCAAACATAAGCGTCGTCAGTACGATCTGTTTATGAAAAATAAAAGCAGCATGATAAACAAGATTGCACTAAAAGGCCGCAAGTATCGTGAGTAAAAATGATCTGATAAGAAAAAAAAGAGAAGTTTATGTCTCACGAGGCGAAATAAAAACGCCGCAATAACTTAAGACATCGTCAGGGAAACACCGTCCAAAAGGAAAACTTTATATCGGCGTGAGCGGCGAAGCCGCGTGGCTTAATTATCGAAATTGATACAGCGGAATCACAGAAGTCTCTCTAATTATGCAAACGGAGACTTTGTAATACAACAAGCAAACGCTTTATCTCTGCAAGCTTAGCTCCCGACAACACTACTACTCGAGAGAATTGTGGTCGTTTCGAGGATAAGCTGGCGCTGATTAAAAGTGTACAATACATTCCTTTGAGACGACAGGCTTCTTCTACCTCTTTCATACTATTTTTTATTTACATCAAATCGCGCGGCTAGGTTCTGCGGTTTCTTTTCTGCGTACCGCATGGAATTTCTTATCGTCGGCCGCGAGAATAAAAGTTGGGAGAGATACTGTAGGTCATTAAAAAGTTATCCTGACATTTCCGCAATAACACGCGTGCCCCCGAAGAAAATTCCAGGGAAGGAGAAGCTGCAACGAAGTTGCATGAGGACTAAAATTAATGAATGTTGCCGGTGGGCTTGTGCTACCCACTGCTTTCTTCGCTCATACCTTTACGAGACGCAGGCAAAAAGCAGGCGCAGCTCTACCCTATGTGTCAAGGTATGTGTGTATGTGTGTGAGTGCACCACTTTACGCGTTGTATATTGTACTTACTCAGACTCGCACGCGCAAGAGGGGCCATTGCTCCCCCGACACATTTTTAGTGCCGTTGCTGCTCTGCTGTAAAAAAATAGATGTTTCTGGACTTTGTTGCAGACAAGCTGTCGAGCGTTTCGGACTTTGTGCATAATGTCGGACTTAACTAGTGTCAGAGGCGTTACTTTCAAAATTTTTTTAATATGATGTAGTTAGGGAAATTCTTTGAACGTTAATTTGATTACACGCTTAAAAAATAAACGTGGTATCTTGACTTACTGTAACAAGACATTAAAAAATAAAATATAGTTTTTGCACTTGCTAAAGAAAGAGTGCCGTTTTTGCAGAATTGTAAACAAATTTTTAAATTTAAGATCCTGCACAAAATTATATAAGAAGCACAATGTGCTAATAGTACCTAGTTGAGAAAAATCAAGCATTTTGAATTTTTCTTATTTTTGTTATTTAAATTAATGAAACTGTATTTACAACAGTTTTCTTTTAACTTATAGTATTTAGTAGTAAATTTAATTACGTTTTCGTGTAATACCTTAATCGTGAGGAGCACCGGTAACGATCCGTCCTTCCTCGAATACTTATATTTTAACGTTTAATCGTAAATAAAAACTATAAAAAAACACAAGAAGGCCTTCAAACTATCATTTGAAATATTAAATATAGTACCTCTAGTGTTCAGGTCAGCCGATTGACAATATGAATTGCGTGAAAATCGCTTATATCTTGCTAATTTTATTTATCATCTTGATTGAAGTGGCGGCATTTTCCAGGCTCGTAAAAAATAAAAAAAGAGAAACTATAATAAAGCTAGTTTTTGACAAACCAAGCTCCAAAACTAAAAAGTGCAATAAGTGTGAACAGGACAAACCCGCAAAATATGATTTATTTATTGTCAAACACTAATTATTTCTTCATCTTACAACATAACGCCAGCGTGCATCAAGATTCATCCTGCCCATATTTCTCTGATTTTATCTTGACTTTTTGATTTCTCCGTGCAACTCAAGTGTTCTAAGGTATTTATGTTCGAATCAACGAAAATTGTTGTTTGTCACTGAACACAAATGGCTGACGAATGATTTAAAAGATTTGAAGAAGAATGAAGTGTTTTCAACAGTGAAATCAAATTTTCGCAGAGTATAGGCATATTTTTATAAAAATTATTCAATAGTACCATTTAAAAAAAATTACGATACTTGTTTGAAAGTCACGGAAGTAAAATAAGAAAAATGTAACGTAACAGAGCATAAAATGAAGATCCATCTGACGGGCATATATCACTGACCGTGGGCGCACAGACTTCGTCTTCTTACTCCACGTTGATCATTCGAAACGCTTGATTTGCCACCCCTCAGCTGCAGATGTACATAACAAAACCCGAATGGCTCAGCTACACATACGCTCGCGTTTCGAAGACAATGGCGTCTTGTGTCTGCCGCGAAAATTCATGTCTGCAGATCACGACGATGGTATGTTCGTGATGTTTACACTAGCTGATCCTTTATTTGTAGAAGCGCTCGATATACGAGACCTTTCTGCGAAAGAAAAATTTAGCTCGATTTGAAACACAGAGGCTGAACTGCAGCTTGACGTGCTAATTAGAGTAGCGCATCTATGTTGATTTGATGATTGTGCTTGCCACCTCAAATGTTTGGGATGCGTAGCCAACTGATCAGTTTAGATTTAATTTCGATCTATGAAGACCACCAGTCGAAATCGTTTGTACCAGTGTATCTATTCGTTGAAGTAACTTGTTATTTGTATATAAACGAATTGTCTTCAAACAAAACTTGCTAGAGAAGAAAAAAATATGTTATATAATACCAGCATAATCCAGCAGTACAGTGCACAAAGAAGTAATGGAAGCGGAAGCCAAGCACTGACCTTTGTTGAATAGAGAAAATACAGAGATAAAAGCAGAAAGGATGTATCAAAGGTTGAGAAGGAGAGAGAAAATCGGTTCAAAATCGACACCGGAGTTGAATATACATCGGATGTCCGGGAAGTTTGGTTGAATTCCTCGGTCATTTTTCGTTGAGAGGAATCAATAGAAATGGAGAAAGAAGAACATGTCAAAGAAAAAGAGATCAGGCAGCGCTACAGCGGTGGAACACGACAATCGGACGTCACGTTCTCTAGTCAAAGAAAGACGGAGATAGAGAAAGGGGCGTGGGGTGGGGAAGGTTTTAATGACGGGAAGTGCGTTCGAGGGGACAGACCTAAGGAAGACGCGCAAAGCGCTGAGTCGAAGGACTTTGTAGTTGGATTAGTTGCGAGAAAGGAATAGCCTGCAAGTTTCGGGGATAAATGCTTGATTGAAAAATTTGCCTGGAAAAATATATTACTCGTTCCAATAAAATTGTGTGGATTTTAAATCGCTCTTTTTATTTAGACGATGCCAATGTCTTATTTCACTTTCAAAATCTACGTTTTCAAATTTTATTAAGAGATATTTTTTATTTCGTTATAAATTCTCTATGCTTAAATGACATTTTCTTTATTTTGTTCCATGAAAAACAAAGAAAATAAAATCATCTGCTTGATATGTATTGTTTATTAAGAAAATATGCGTATTAGACTACCTTTTATCTTAATATAAAAAATAATCAATATATCTACGTTAAAATTTAATATTTTATAGCTATTTAATTATTAATTCAATATGAATTAGTCAGTTATAATTATTCTAATAACGTTATATCGTAAGTTTTGACATTCCGACATCTATTGGAAGCTAATAAATTATAATAAAAGGACATTATTACAGGAAAATAGTTTTTTATTATCTTTAATAATTGCTGAACAAACCCTCCTATTAACGAGATTTCCATTTATTTACAAACAAAAAACCATTTAAGCTATTTCTCTCTAGAGAACACGAGATGCGTTGAGCTGAAGTTAATAATTAGTGCGCTAGCAATCTCCCGACGTTCACGGGAAGGGCAGGTTTTCAAGATACCCAATTAAAGTTTAAATGCTGAACTATCGGCGCTATACGTATTTTACCCTTTAAAAACAATAGATCTTAATTATTTGAACACAATTAAGAATTAGTTGATTAAAATTCTAATGTTACAGTAGTACTCTCTTTAAATTTTACATTTCTTGAACGATGTTTGAAAGACCTATTAATAAAAGGTATACTGAAAAAAAACCTTTTTTTTTAATTCTGGGTTCATTGATAGTCGATGATAAAATATTTTGTTAAGTCAAGAAGGAAAAGTTATTGATTGTAAAAATTTAATAAGAATCATTTAAATCTTTCGATATAGAATTTCCATCCTGTATTAATTCTACTCGTTTTATACTTTACATTCGTTTTATACATGATTTTGTAACATAACTTGCATTATATCTTCTTCGTGCGATAATTTTGTTGAATAACTTTAAAACTAACCCAAGTATATGACTAACAGTTCTAATAAGATTTTATCCAATCTTCAGTATTTCCACATTAACGTCTTACCCCTGTGGGTCATAAGAAATTTTCAGTATTATCGGACACATTTTCCTTACAGCTATTAAAAATAACAAAACGAATTTTGTTATTTTTAATAAACCGCACAAACGACGAGTGATTTGGACGATCGACAATTGACTTATAACACTATAGACCGTTAAACAATGGCTCTCACTTTCTCGGCCTCGCACAATCGTCTATATATTGCACCGACAGCCGGTGCAACCCTCATTGGCGAACGAGCAAAAGCGCCTGAGTGTTCATTCATTGAAATTACAGATATGTGCACTCTCCGGAAATCGAGTGTCTGCCAACTGCGTCTTTTGTCAATTACACTTTCACGGCGTTCTACCTTATCCGACGCTTAACTCCTCCCACCTCTCCCCCCTTATTTCTCTTTCTCATATACATATATAGTATAAATGCGCGTGAATGTGTCTATAGACATTCGAGACTCGCCGCAAAGGCTGACCTGGACATACTGGACCGACAAGGATAAGCTCACGGACTTTACAGCTCCTTTCGAGATTTGTCCCACAAAGCCACGCTGACTCCCCGACATTTCAATAATACGCGAATATCCACGTGTTTCTATTCATATACGTCGCTCAGCTGAAATCTATGTTATAACGTTCGCTCTGAATCGCGTGCACGCGCTGCTGTATATATACGGCTTAACATCACTTTGTTCGAACTATTTGTTGTTTGGACAATCACTATTTTCATTTCTTCTCATAAATTCGATAGCAGTTGCAGATTGAGTATTCCACATAAAAAAAATAACTAGAATAAGTGAAGTCCTCGGTGAAGCCCAGACAAAACGGCACAAGTAAAACGCATTAGTTATCGTCCAGATTGGGTTTATACAGATACGGGTTTTTCAAGTTGGAGTCACAAAAAATGTATTTAAATAAAATTAAACAGGTGCTTGTACATTCTATGAAAATGTTAAAGAATTTGTTTGTAATCCTCATACATGTTTATATTGAGTATATCCTATATGGTAAGAATATTAAAAAATACTGTGATCAAAAATTAATATTTTTTTTCTTCTGTAGAAAATATATTATTGTTCAATTTTGTTTATTATTAAAAATTCAAAGGCACGTTTTTTCATCGATCTGCAGTTTCTTTTCTTTGGTGCAGCCACACACACGACGATAACCTCCAGAGGCCAACGATATTGCGTAGCAAAACTTTTCGCATCCACCATTACTAACGGCGCAGGGGTGTCCATCGATTATAGGCTGCGCCTCGCGGCTGGAGATCATTGCGCCGGCTATTTTCTGCAGGCTCTCGCGGTCAGTTGAACCGATCAGTTGTGTCGCTTGTGCACCGGTTGCCTTATGCAGCCGCCAGATGCTCGTCAAATTGCTAACGTATGCCCAATCCCGATACACGTTTACGGTCCTTGGACTCTTAACGATCGACACGTCGATGCTGTTGATCGATAAAGTTCTGATCAAGCTTAGTCATAAGAAGATGAGTGTAATGTTTTGGAAATGAAGGTAATACGTACATATTTAAAAAATCATAATATTTAAATACACACACACACACACACACACATATATATATATACATATATATAGAGAGAGAGAGTCTCTAACCGTAATCATTTTAATTCAGACATTAAAACTTGATTCAGTTGCTTCCTTTGAATAAATTTTGAAGTTGCTGTTAAAATATTTACTTGAAAGCTTTCTCGATAGCATTCATTTAGTATCGTATAAGTATTAAATTAATTATTAATTAATTGTGTTGACAGCAATAAAAGATTGAATTCTATCAATTCTGAAGTGTTTTCTGTGTCTACAATAATACCGCATACAAAATGAAAAAAGACATCATATACTGCAAGTGATTTGTTACCTCGTTATTGAATCTGACGAGCCGTCAATCTTGATGCTCTGAAGCTTGGTTCCATCCGCGCTAAACCAGTATAACCTGTCCTCGATATGATCAATTGATATTTGAAAGTCCTGAGTATACAGGTCCTGTTTAAAGATTTGATATTCCGTACCATCAGTGTTCATTCTATAGATCTGCGATTTATCAGATGTGCTATTATACACAGATAAATATACATGACCAAACTTAGGGTGTACTGCTATAGAGCGAGGATAAAGATAGTTTTTTAATTTATATAAAGATGCATATTCCAAGAATAAATTCGATGGATACGAGCAAACTTTCACGTAACCGTATTGTTCGTCAACACTGTACAAATTGCCTGACATCCAATCGACAGACACGTCCCCTTTGCTATTAGAGAGCGAGTCGATCCAAGTCTGGCCCCACTGAGGGATTAACTTTTTCTGATATATGACCTCGTCATTAAAGTAAAGAAAATTTTCGCCATAATCGTAATCAAAATTTACTACACCTTGTTTCAATTTTTCCGGGGTAATGCGATTTGGATAGATGGCATCGATAAAAGGTGTCACTGCTTCGTTTGGCCGAGCCCTGATGAAATTATTTAATGTTAATTACAGTGTTAAATCGTTAAGTAATAATAAATCCATCTATAAGAGCTAGACATTAAAAATATTACTTATGTCAACTGTACCTACTATAAACTGAGAAAGATCTTTCTATCGTCTTACAGTCTAATCAATATTCATGGGCAATCAGATTGCCCATTTTATTTCAGGGTTAAATATAAGTTTATTTCAGATTCTTCGGGGGTGAGTGTAAACAAGAGCAATCTGATTGCCCATGAATATTGATTAGACTGTAAGACCGATAGAAAGATCTTTGTCAGTTTATAAGGGCTAAAATTCGAACTTAAAAGATTTTAAACATTAAGCTGAATACTTTAATGTTGCATAAAAATACATGGTTTTAGTGATGCACAACAAAGTGCTTTTTCAATAAGTTAACTGTTAATTAAAATAGTACATTTAAAATATTGTTTACTGATTGCTATCAATTGCAATCTCATTTTTTTAATAGACGGTAGCATTATTTCATTTACCAAGCTGGATCGAGGACTCTGCCTTTAACGTATGTGTTGCCCTGAATGTACAACAAAAATTCATTCACCAGATTGCAACTACGCGCATTTTCGGCTAAGCTGTAACCTATTGTACAAGCACAACTGTATCCCTTGGTGCCATTGGTCAGAAGGCAGAGCTGTTCACATCCGCCATTGTCGGTCTCACACGGATTCGACTTTGATGCCAGCGTTGATCGCAACTCCTCGAAATCATAAGTCCTCAATAGTAAGGGTTCATCGAATGGAATTTGTCTGGGGGCACCTTTTCATCAATAGGATAACATTATTAGAAGCAGTAGAGAAAGTTATATGTACTTTTAGTTGTATATGAAGCCAAATAAATCTAGCTTAAAATATCAATTTCTTTTTAAATTCACGCATACTAAAATTTATAATGATACGTCCACATATTCATAATCGTAGAGAAACAAAAGTTGAAGAAACATATTCAACATTCCATCTCAAGTTTTCTGTAATTCATTCTGACGAAATTATAATTCAGTGAAATAAAAAAAAATTTATCTCTGAGTGTAGAAGAGTAATACTTTACTTTACTGCATTACAGTATTTTGATTCTAGTAAAAAAAAATACTTGTATTAATATAAAATAAAGATATCTTTGCACTTCCTTAGATCTATATTTCGCAAAATTTCAGCTGAATATTTACAGACTAGGTACTGGAAATGGCATTTCCACGAAAATTCTATGTCCTAACGCATGATCCCAACTCTTTGTGGAAGGGATATTTCCAGTAGTCTTTAAATATTTGACTGAAATTTTGCGAAATCGTAGATTAATGGTTCAAGGAAATCCAAAAATATGTTTATTTTATATTAATAAATGTATTATTTTGCTAGAATCAAAATACTGTAATATGGATAAATATTGAGTAACATTCCCTTAAGTACCTTATAATTCTACTTTTTTAACTGTTCTGCATAAATAAAATTGAATATGTTAACTATTCGGAGCATCGTCTTACAAACTTATTTCAACTGAATCCCAAAATGAAGTTATTGACGGCATTGTTAAGCTAAGTATTATATAGATAGTAATTGTATGTGTCCAATTACCACAAATGCCAGCTTCAGTAAGGCTACAGGTCCAGACAGTTGTCTTTATTACCGATCCGTGCGGTGGTAGCAGCCAAAACAACCGATTGTCGAGAAAAGCAAGGTTCTTTATACGATTTGTAGTCGATGTGATTATACGGCGATCGCGACCCGAATAATCCGAACTTTCGATGCTGACTAGATTAGCCCAGTAAATTCGCTTAGCGCGACGGTCGATAGCGAGCTGATTAATACCATCTTTCTCCACGATTTTGTCCATAGAAGAACCGTCCATATTCGCTCTCACGATCTGGAATATTTAGACTCAGATTTACCAAAAACTTAGCAGTCAATTTGAATCCACGTGAAACGAGGGTGTTCCAGTGAATATAGTATCCAGTTTTTTTATTCCCGAGTTAAATAAAGTTTTGAATACTATTTGCATTATTTTACCATTTATCACTTACGGTAGATAATTGACCGATGAACATCAAACCAACTTCAGGATCTAGTGCTAAGTCCGTAGGCGAATTAAGGTCTGACAGAATAATCCCATAATTATTGTTTTGGATATCAACAACAATCAGCTTGTTTAATTCTAATTGATCAAAAGTAGAGATCGCGTACAGCTTTTTAGTAATAAAGTCAACAGTTAATACGTAAACATATTTAAGAATTTTCACATCTTCAGGAAGGTAATTAGCGGGCAAATTTATGTTGGGATAATCTGACGATGATGAGTGGATCAAAGAGAAATTAAAATTGTAGAATATAGTGTTATTTATGAAAAAGTCAAAGAAGCAAGTTTTAGAAGTTTCATTGGTGGTGAGTAACTGTAACGTCCTTCTCTCGTTGTTAATATCCACAGCCGTGAGGTCGCATCCGAGCTTTTCAACGATGAGGGCCTGTGAAAAATCCAATGACACACCGTCGCGTTCAAAATTGATCCCAGCACTGCTAACACCTATGTGATCGTATAGATTATCTAATCAATCAAGTTAACTAAATTTATAACAAAAAAATCTTACTTGTGAGACTGATGGTTACAAACGTAATAAATGCTAATGTAGTTCTCATTTTGCTGCTCAGTAGAAAACTTTTATACAAAAGTTTCGTAACGGCGTATAAAATTGTAATTTAAATCTCACTAAAACACTGATTCTGACTAAATATATTCTTAAAATGATGAAGTTACAATAAAAAATTCATTTTTTTGTAATCTGATAGCTTATAATGACTGCTAATTAGAATTTAATACACAATATTGCTAGTTCGCATATTCATCTTGCAAAACAAAATCCAGCAGTTTCATTCGATACTCTTACGCTTTTATACGTTCATTGGAAGGTTAGATACGAACATTAAAAGAATATGATGATTACACGTGTACTTGTGTACTTATCATGTTCACTGTCTTACTTATCAGTTTTACGTATCAATTTCAAGTACCTCGTGAAAGTGAATCCCCGTTCGATTGCGATTTACGTGCGTGTATCGCGATATACGATTATGACTAACAAAAATAAGCATTAATTTCTTAAATTCTTTTCTATGTAAATAATGGAATAGGTAATAATATAAAGTATTTAAATCGAACAAGCACTTTACATTGTATAGATTTAAATTAGGTATAAAAAATTAAGCGAAGGTTTTATTTCTAGACAGTTTTTGTTATACAAAATTTAAATAAAATTCATATAAGAACTCATTATAGAATATTAAATTTATTATTTTCTATTTTTTAGTGCAATTACTTCGCTTCAACGCAATGAATGAAGGCTGGTTTGTGTCCCTCGATTTCATACAAAACCGTAGCTTTAATGATTCATTTTCTGCACTAACACTCACAGTTCCGTCAAAATCACGCAATGCAAGCCGCCGCTGAGCTACGTGATCTCAATGTCTTCCATCTCTCTCGCTCTCTTGTGCAAAACTTTCCTCGACCGAGCCAACCACTTTAGTTGCTTCGCACTGGTCGAATTTAAACGAGAGACGTGTAAACTATACAGATATATAATCGCGAACACTGTGAAATAGTCCGACTATATACGGATGCTCGAGAAATATTTGTCCCCGTGTTTGCATGATGGAGAGACGTAAGTGGCTTGACTTGTTGCGATTTGCACCGTCACTGTTTATCAAACCAGCAGGAGTCCACGGTTTAGTGAGAGGCATCTCGTTTTATTTTTTAATCAGTCTTTACTTATTTTTCCGAAATATATATGAATGCTATGAGAACAAAAAGGAATAAAAAATAAATATTCTATTGTGATCATTTTCGTGAGGAAGACAAAGAATACAAAATTGAATTTACAATTTGATAAATAGATATTTATGGTTTTAAAAGGAGTGTGAATTATCACGGAACTAAAGAAAACGGATTCTAGAAGGCAAGAGACATGCAGTATATGATACAGTACATGAAGGTATCCTGTATCCTAAATCCGAATAACGAGGTTTGCACGCGAAAGAGCGAAGCCGAAACAAAGTTTCGATAGCGCTCGGACACTGAGCTCCCCAGAGCTTAGCGTCAGCAGACAATTAATTAAAGCGGCTGCTTTGACTTTCCGGAGCGAAGGTTGCGTCCGAAAGTCATTCTTAAATTACCTTGATAATAAACCCAGAGGGTTGGTGCGATCATTTTCATGAATTTTTCATAATTGAGCTAGGAAAAAAGCTTTAGTGAATTTTGATTACATGATAACGAAATTTCTCCAGTCGCCGTTACAGTTCTATCCTTTTAGTCCAACAAAATTGTTAGTCCTTGTATAGTGTTAATGAAACTACTATACTTTAAATTATAATTGAACTTATAAAGTAAATAAAAAGTTCATAGTAAAGTTTACAAAATTATGCTGGTGCACTGAGAAAAATGTTATAATAAATTTTATTATAACCTTAGCAGAAATTACTATAATACATAGCAGCGTTGAGACATACTTTCAACGTTATAAAAATTACTATGTTACATAGTAAATTTTAAATTTTATTCAACTGGATAAATTTAATGCTTGAGAGTCACATAAAAGAATTTCGTTATACTGTCTTATATATACTTTTACATATACAAGTTTCAACACACACTTAATGGTAAATAAATACATTTCGGCACGCACTTTTTTTTAATGTCAACGGTATATTATTTTTATTTATTACGGCCTAACAACATATATTATATAACTCGCATATAAAATCACATTAACGCTTTAAGTATACTTAATAAACACAATACAAAACGCTTTTCATATGGATATATTCGTATGCTCAGTATTCATCAAATTGTTCTTATATACTAATCGACCACGAATCTTGACACTTGCGTGGAGCAAAATAATAGACTGGCCACCTACACGTGGACGAATGAACTAGCCGCTTTCGCGATGTTTGGAGGAACGAGACGTCAAATTGAAAAGTAAGGTTAGGAAAGATTTTCGTGAAGAATACTTTTGACTGCGCTTAATGTGCTAGTACATAAT
>UELU01142251.1:0-71209 GCA_900490025.1 Megastigmus dorsalis
CATAAAGATGCAAAAGCAAAAAACGTCCAATACTAAACTATGTGGTTTTGTACGGTTGCACAAGACTCGCTATCGCTGCACAAGCTAGTGGAAAGGTTGGATACTATAGATTAGTTCACTTTTTTTTGTATATACTCTCGTATGCGTTCGCTAGCGTTCGATTGCGCACACGCATGCAATGGGCTGCGGATACAACGCAGAGTTGAAATAAAAATTGTCCGTGGTCATTTCGGTCTGCGGTCATTTGCTCAGTTAAATAGCGTAAAATATACTCTTCGTTTAAATCGATCGAGGGACTTTGGCATCTACAAATAGATGAGTATAGACGCATTGGCCAAGCATGTAGTGAGCAAAATTGGTGCGTCAAATGGCTATGATGAGCCCTCAATAAGAGTCGATTTAGAGTTCGCTGCGCACATCGGACTGGGTGAAATAATAATTGGCCCCGCGTCGCGCGTCGCCTTTCGAGCGAAGGGAAAGTATCGGCGAGGTTCGATGCGGTGTGCACGCGGCCAGGCTTCTAAATATAGCAGGCTATGGGCCTTCTCTCTCCTCCGAGCTCTTCGGTCTCTCTGCACCACGCGGCTCTTTCCTTCTCGTTCTTCCTATATACAGTGGCCGCGACGGCGCACACTCTCGTTAACGACTCTCGCGCGCGGGAGAGATCAACTGTGTCTGTATAGACATATAGATATATATGTACTGCACAAGAGAGGCCCGAGAGAGCTTGTCCTTGATCTTAATGATTCGAGGTGATCGCTCGGCTACAATGTTATAAATCGGCTGTGCGCCGGCCGCGTGAGATCGCGATCGAGATCGCGGCGCGCGCACACACGCGCTCGGCGCGGTGGCGGCGGCCTGTGGCGGCGGCCTGTGGCGGCGGCCTGTGGCGGTGTCAGCGACCGCAAATATGACTGGGCAGAACGCTCCGAGACTGCCTCTTTACCGCTTTCTGCTGCTGTGTAAACTACACGGTGTGTGACCGCACGTGACTCAGACCGTGTTTCGATTGCGTCAGAATCTTTGCAGCTGCCTGTATGTGCATGTGTGTTCGTGCATTCGTGCGCTACTTTGTATATGCCGATCTGTATATCGAGTAAATCCAATGTGCTTAAATTATGCGGTTTTTTGCGGTAGGAATAAATTGTCATTTTCAGCTGAAACTTGAGAATTTCAGGACTTTCGATCGGCCCGGCAATCAGCTGCTTTCTTCTTAAATTATAACGCTAAAATAGAATATATTTCGCAAAGTTGTATATCGAGGCGCAATATTTTAAAGGAGTCGGCATATATTTTTTACTGTGAACTTCAGTCCTTGACATTAGAAGCTGACCATATTATTTATGAGTATTTGTTTCTAATATCTTTTACATGCTGTTGTGCTTGAATATTCTTCAATATATTTCAATATATTTATATAATTTAATATAACTTAAACTAAATGTGATCGTTTCTGGCAGAATTCAAATTAATTTAGGGTAAGGATACCGGTTCCTGTATCCCTTAAGAAGGGTTAATATAGAACCGGTCGAGTATAGTTTTCGACATTTACCGTTTTGCAATTTTTTTTTGTTTAATTTTCAATATAATTTTGAACATTCAATACATTGAATTTAGTTCAATATTTTAAATAATGTTCAATCAAAACTAATAAATTGAAACAAAATATAATTATTTAAATATTTTATTAATATGCAATGTAATGTATAAAAGTTTAATGTTTTTTATAATGGAATTTCGACCGAATTCCGACATTTACGGAGAAATTCTTTGACACTCGAAAGTTTTTTTGTTCTTGCGTCAGTAGTCCCGACATAACGACTAAAAGACTTTCCTTTCTAATCGCTCTTCTCGAGTATCGGCTACGTTGCACTAAGTATATATCTTTAGTTGGTATAGAAAATCTGGTTGAGTACAGACTCATCTGAATGAGACAAAGGTCATGGTCAGAGATTCTTTGTATATCACTGCTCATTTTCTGCATGAGAGGAACTATTTGATAAGCCCTGATAAGATTTTACAATACATAATATTATTTTTTTTAATGCTTCGTACTAACACCAGATAAATGCATTTATTACATAATTAATAATAACCGGTAAAATACGAGCTTGAGCCTCAAAGAAAGGTTTTTACAATTTTTCGGAGGATGCGAATAGCTTCTAAATTTTCATGTACTTAATGATTTATTCGTAAATTAAACTAAATTAATATCTTTACATGATGATTATGGTTATGGACATTAACTTGTACTTTTTTGTGTCACATAAAAACATTCCCTATATGAGCTGCAGATATTGCTACAGTTCCCGGAGTACTACATCCTTTCCATGTAAGGTAGATGCTCCAGCTACTGGGTAATTTATATCAGTCATTGACTTCTATTAGTCGGTATTTTAATCAAGATAAAAATTGCCATTACGAAAATTTGTAAGAAATAAATGTTGCATTCGTTATGCATATTACTAAAAAATAACTAAAAGCTGATTGACTCCTTTGATTACTTCAGGAACATATAGTAACCAGAACAAATATTCCAACAGAAAACCAGGACGGATACATTCTCTATTGCGTCTATACGAATTCCTAATATCCTATTTCTTACATTTATATTTGTAACGCTTTACAGATGAAACAATACATTATAAATTAAAAATAGAAGCAAAATTGTTATTCTATTGTAAATTGTATTTATTTCAATTTGAAGTAAAGCTTTAAGTTTTGTAATACATCTTTTAGAATTTTTGACATACCTACTTAAAAAGCGATAACGTCAAAGTAAAATAAGAAAAGCATTACATTAAATAACCACCACTAAATATTTTACAAAAAGTACTACGATACCGCCCTATTTCATTTTGTAGACAACTTATGTTGCATAAGTCAATTCAACTAGCACATGCTCGAGCACATGTGTGTTAATTATGTACGTACGATACATATTTTCTAAGTATATATTTTATACGCAGTCTCGTAAAATGTTATCTCAGTTTTACTACGTATATAAAACTGGTTTTCTTTATCGGTTATGCGATTCAAAAATAGAACATAGGGAAAGGATAGGAAAGGCACAAAGTTTATTTTATTTTTATAAACGAAGATAATATCTTTTCATATATTATGTTAATTCATTATTTTATATTTTTACTTAAGTGTGCATTTCTGCAATTTTTTGTATACTCTAATTATTTTCTGTAATAATTTGGATAGGGCAAAGATTATATGTAACATTGAACTAAATTCATCAGTTGAATTAATATTATCAATTCTGTTCGTGTATTTTTAGCTAATTATCAAGTAAACTCAATATTTTTAATAATATTCACGGAAAGAATGTCCTAAAGATACAATACCTATGTTATGCTATTCACTACTATATACATACTGTGTGAAAGAGGACCGAACACGATTTGTTGAAGAAAAAAAGAAGTAAATATCTTTCTTGAAAAGGCTCATTATACAATGTATCTCGTTTCAGGCCAATGTTGATCTCATTGTTTGAAAAAGCCCACTCAATGGAATATGCTTAACCTGCGCATCAGCTCATACTCAACTTTTGTGAATATTTTTAATGCATTTACAAACCAAATGCCCATACAACAATATTATCTTTTTATTATGTAAACATTCAATAATTTTAAAAAATATTAAAAAAAAATGATCAAACGATAGGACGTTAACAAATAAAAATTGTAAATATATATAAACTTATTAATAAGCTTGATTGAAAATATTAACAGAATTTATGTTTAATATAATCTCTGTATCAAACTTTACTCGTGAAGCGAAATCTTGCAGTATATAAGGTGTAACATTGAATATACGTCTTATGAGATTAATCGATACTATTTTAACATATAACTTTTTATTAGGAAAATTGACCGATACCTACTTGATAAATTGAATTTGAACAGTCCTGGTTCTGGCTCTAGTCCTTTTTAAACTTACGTATTATCAAAACAAGCTCAATGACATTGAAAGAGAATATTCCTCGGAATATTCCGTGCTCGTGCAACATTGTGTCACGTGAGTTCAATTGTTTCTTAAACATAACATTATACTTACTAATAAAATATATATTTATATATACCTACAGAAATTTCAAAATATTTGCGATCCAACCAGGAAATAACAGGCGATTAGAAAAGGGTAATATACGTCGCGTGAGAATGAAAAATATACGCGCAATGTGGAGCGTCAGGAAAATTGACATAGCGCGCAGCGTCGATCAGCGCGCGTCTGTTATTCATGCGCTGCTCGGCTGCGCCTCTCGTTTTTCGCACTGCAAATCGTTTTGCCCCGACCTGATGGCAATCGCTCAACGGTGGCAGTAGAATTAATAAGGTCAGCACGATTACCGAGCAAGTTTTATTACGCTGCACCGCTCGGGAGCAGAACTCTTATAGCGGAGCATCGCTCATTTCAGGGGCAGGAACACGAGCGAACGCAGGAGAGCACGTGTTCTCGTGCGGGCGTAATAAGTTGTACGCGCGCGTTGAGGCGTGCTATATACACTACACACGCGTTGCATGTATCGCGCTGCGGGTGATAGGAGCGAGGATATGAGGATGTGACGCTGCGCACCGTGTGTGCCATCGGCGGATTCGCTAATTTGTCATTGCAACGACCGGGCTATCTAGCTCATCATTAACGATCCGATCTTCCGTGTTGGCGCGCTAGTGATTCGTGCGATCCAAACGATTTCGCAGTACCTACCTACCTAATCTGTTCGTGCGCAAACCTCTCTTCGCCCGATTTTTTTTTTTTTTTTTTTATGTTGCCACAAATGATGATTCATGGAGGCAAATCGAAATGATGAAAATATCAAGGTCCCCATAATGGCATGAATCTAGCTATCTTTACAAATGCGGAGAATGGCCAAGTGACTGGCACATTTATTTTAATCGTTTGAAAAAGAACAACAGCTTTTTGCTGTAAGAATCGACAATCCACTCTCATCACGTACGTAAAGATATAGTGTGTATTAAATAATAGAAGCACTGCCCTAAATCTTAAGATGATTGTGCTGACTATTCAATAAAACAGTATTATCGTACATTGTATTCACAATAAAATATTTGTGCGAAATGAGTTTGATGATATAGTTCGTATATATTATAATATCGAAATGCTGTCGAATTGAATCTCATCGTGTTTTGTTTATGTGGACTCTATTAGTATGTCGATAAATACATTTCCATATTTAGTATTAAAAAAATAGTCTCGGGTTGGGTTGGGTTTACATTATAGATCAGTTTTCGACTATTTTCGGCATTGAGTGTATTATTTCAATATCGATTTTTAATTAAAGTAAATTTGATTTATTTTTCTTAGTGTTGCAGTGCTATACTTTTATTTACGTATATATCAATCCCTACAATTGTTTTCACAGTTAAGAATTATGCCAAGACAATATTAATTTATTGTTTAACTTAATTGTGCATTAAAAGGGCGATGGCCTCGTCTTATTTGAAACACTTTTTGTTATCGACATTGCAGATTGTGATTGTATTCAATGAATTTTTGAATTAATCTAATTTAGCATCTAAAGATCCTTTCGAGTGCATTTTCTGAGTTTCAAAAAAGAGTATTCCTTAAATCGGTACTTACTAAATTGTGAAATATTGTTATCAGGTGAGAATTTACTATGTTGGTCAAAGCCTCCTAATTATAACACGCTTAATTATTTTCTAATAAGAAAGAGTAGCGATATAAATTGATCAGAAGTTACTATTTTTTATGATAAATTTTTACAATATTAGATATTCGCTATTTTCGTAAGTTGTTAAATTTTTATAAATTGAATATTGGGCACTAAATCTTGAAACTTTGAAAGAAATGCATAAAGTTCTATGAAATATTACCATGATTATACATATAAATATAAATATGCTCATATTATTCCGCTCGATTGAACTTGGCTTCTACTCCACAAAAATAAAAATCATTTTAAAAATAGCCACATAATTCTTCATCATTTCAACGTTTTTTTATATATTCTGTTGCTACGCTTCTTTAAATTTTACTAACATTTTATATTATTTTGGCATAACTTCACGTTTGTTAACAATATCATAAGTGATTTTAACAGTAAGTAAGAAATCAGGCCAAGATAATCGTGTCGAAAGGAGATAAACAAACACTATAAGTACTTACTCTTATCAGTCGAATAAAATAAAATGCTGATGGTAGTAAAAGATAATCAATTTTTTATAAGATAATGACATACGTGAGAAACAATATAATATTTTTATTACCTAAAAGTTTTAAAAAAAAAAAATTAAAGTTAATCGTTCCCGCTTTCTTCTTAGATTTTTATTTAAAGCATTTTTACATAATGAACAGATTTACATTAAAAAAATAAAAAATTTATAAAATTATGTAACTTTTAATAGTCAACATGAAATATAAACTTTGTTATCAAGTCATCATTTATAATAAAATAAATATAAAGTCTTTAGTATCGGTATAGTGAAAAAATAAACTTTTTCCAAAATTTAATTTAAGGTACCCGAGTCCGAATACTTATACAAATGAGTGATTTATTCTAATTCTTGCTACGCTTTTTAAGTAGTATGTGAAAGATAATTTTATACAAATGAGGCACAATGAAGTAATATGATGTTGATATTGTCAATTACTTTTATTTCACGGTTGGTCAGCTACGATCGCTAATGGCATGAAACTCCTTTCAGGGTCATACAGTCAGTCTCTAATAGAGAATCCATCAGCCAAATCGAGTTACTTCCGTTATCACTTCTCATATCACTTACTTGTGTGCGCAACTTAATCCATCTATCCACAGTAAAAGCATAAATTGAGTTTTCAATTTGTTTAATTTCCATGAATTTGGAGTTCGAACAGTTCATTTAAACATCATATTTTAAAAGTACAAGCGAAAAATTGTTTACTGACACCGAAAAAAAAGTTCTATGAAAAATTACTATATTCCGTAAGGCTTCTACATAAGTCAAGCAATAGGTATAGCATAAATATAGTGTACAAGGAGGATCAGCCAATGATATGCGAGCTTCAACAAGACTGTTCTCTTCACAAAAAACACAGTCTAATAGAAACTCGCTTGCCATTGGCTAACCTTGCTTGTGCACTATGTTTGTTATTGGCTTATGCGGAGGTTTGTAGCAATCAAGGAACTTACTTTAACACAAACAATATTAAAAGTTGCAATATTGCAGAATAAAAACTATATATATATAATGAAACACAGTTTTGTAAATTTTAATCAAAATTAGTGGAAATATTACCCAAAAGAATTTTCTATATAGGTTAGATGCCCCCGTTACTGTGGCCATTAAACAGACAACCTCTAAATTTTGTTAAATTACACTAACTTTTCTTGAATTTTTAATACCTTTATAGATATTTTAGTTAATTCTAATGTATTTTTTAAATAGTTTTGTAGATTTCTTTAATCAAAATAAAATAAAATCGTATGACACAGTTGAGAAAAACGAATTTTATGCTTCTATTACTGGACTTCGCTGCTTGCCATAAGATCCTAATACGTTATTTACTTTGTGCCGCATACTGCATCCTATGTAAAATGATAGGCCACAGTAATCAGTCAAAGCACAGTAATCGGGATATCTATCGTAAGATAACAAAATATGATACTTTTAAATAATACTATGTGTCTTCACAAATTTTATTAGAAAATATAGTAAAAATTAAGTAGCTCTTCGTGAATGTACAGATGTCGGTTGTAAGCACAATAAGATGCAGCGGTACAGGGGGTATATGCCATGTGATCTTCTTTATGTAAGACTCGCTTCGTCGGGGCATAGTTTTGTTTTACTTGAGCACGTTGTCTGTTTAAGTAAAACAAAACGTGCGCACACCGCATTTTGAGAAAATTCATTTGTTAAAAGTATGCTTTGCGTAAGTACCGTTGATATATTTTTATAAATTACGGACTACAATAGCAATTATTCTATATAAAGTAATTCTTCATGTATTTGATACGAATACTTTATGTAGCTCGTAGTAATATGTAAGCTTATTTACAATAAATCGTATGGTTAAATAGTATTGATATAGTTTCGAGTATATAGTTTCCATTTTAAAAACAAAATCTGCTTTTTTATTATCTAATTTTTTATCTATATAATCTCATTTATAGTTCTATATTATTATTTTATTAAATAATATTTTATTAGAAATAGTTATTTAAAATTCATGTACTTTTTTAAACGATCAACCACTAGTTTTCTATTGGTTATGAAATTTGTATTACTAAATGGCTCTTTTTACACTCGCAAGGGTCAAAAAGAATGGCCAGTCACTGTATAAGACAGTTGGTATAATCTCTATTACAATAGTTATAGCGTATAATTGTACGTTAGTGTTAATTTAGCATTAATACAGTTTTAGAGTACAAAATAGGCGAGCGCAATATTATCCAAAGAAGTAAGTAATAAGCTATAAAATAAATATTAAATTATAAAAAAACTTAACAGCACCTCAGAAATCTCATCATGTAGAAATGTTTAAGTAGTTCATGAACCAAATCAGTCAATTTTTGTATTCGTTCGAAATAGCACTATTTATACCTGATGGTTAAAATTTCAAGAAGCTGTACATTCCTGAAATCGAGAAATCTTTTCTCAAAGTTTCGACTTACACGTATTTCCTATATAACAAGCCATGTGAATAGAGATATTTTTTATTATATATAAGAACTTTTCGAGGAATTTTTTAAAAAACTAATATGCTAATGAAAACAATGCGATACATATTATACTCGAAATTTAGAGGGTCTAACCTTCCCGTTATCGAGTAATTGTAATGAGAGAGATAGAACGAGCGTTGTAAATAATATAATAAAGCTGAATTAGTTTTTAATACGAAAAAATAGATGAAGAAATTAGATAAATTATTTTTAAAAAAAGTACATTATAAAGCGAAAAATACGATGATTGTATGAGAATAAACAATGCAGTTTCATACGTGTACACGCAATACGCGCGTAGAATTTGCATCGTTTAAAGCTATTCTCGTCGAGTCGAGCCGAGTATTAAAAACAATAATTTTCAACAGTAAGAGAAATTTTTCCAAGTACACAGAAATTGTCGTGTGATTCGTGTCGGTTCATCGATTTTCCCTCCTCGACTACAGGTAAATCTGTCGATATCATCGGTGACTGATTATCAACTCTTAAAGTTTTCAGTTTCGTCAGAGCGTTGCTGCGGGTTTCGTCGGCTGTCGTCGAATGAGCCCCGACGTGCTCTTAAAGTGTGTGTTGATACTTAAATAGGCGATCGCCCATGTGTATGTACAGCATAAATGTCGGACCTTGACTCTTTATCGATGTGCACATGGCAAAAGTAGTATTTTATATTATTGGCGATGCAATAGTTATCGTTCGTTCTTTTTTTCATGTCGATACCGATTTTCGATTTTCGTTTTTAGACGCAGTAGATTTCCATAACCATCGTTATGATTGAATGAATGCTTATTTATAAAAAATTATAATTAATTAATACTTTTACGGCTAAAATTTTTATTTTAACATTGATTTTCACTAAAAATTAAAAAAACAAGTCTTCAACCATAACAAAGTTAAGAAAATTCTGGAAAATACATTGGAGTGCATCAGTTGAATGATTGAACCTTCTAATATATAAAGTTTGTTTCAAATAATTATATACGATTTATTGATTAAGAAAAAGTGTACTTATGGAGTTTCGAAGTCATTAATAGCATAGAACTGTAACCATTTGTATTTTATATATAATGGAAATCTGTTATCGAATTCTATGAACAAAAGGAATGATAATTAGCGATTGTTATAATTGATTTTCTACAAAAATTTATTGGTTACGTCAAAATTTTAATTATTGTTCATTATGAACATAAGTATTCACATGGAAAAGTTGATAATATTTTTTAAGCTTCTACATTTCTAAAAATTTCCACATTTGTCAATTTGTTTATTCGACATAAACAAAGATAACAAACTTTGTTTATTAATGCGTTCAGAGAGACAGCTAATGATGTTCTGCATTATATTTACAGCAGTTTAAAATAGTCATCAACACAACTCTTATTTATGTTAAAAAAAATATTGTTGTTGTTGTTAACAAAATTATAATGCAAATCGTGATTAAGCAGAGACCTC
Source organism: Megastigmus dorsalis (assembly GCA_900490025.1). NCBI lineage: Eukaryota > Metazoa > Arthropoda > Insecta > Hymenoptera > Megastigmidae > Megastigmus > Megastigmus dorsalis. The sequence continues at coordinate 10,139 of UELU01142251.1, forward strand.
TTATAAAATTAAGTCTCAATTTTAATAAAACGAAATTATCATATAATATTATCATTGTCAGCATAAGATTGCAAAGCGATTAATGATGCACAAATTATTATTAAGATTAATCAATGTTAATAATTTATGCAATTTTACGCATCACCAAAATTCTTTATCAGTTTTTACCGTAAAATATCGTGCTATCAAAGGTTATGCACTTTTACTCAACTTAATTAACTTTCAAGGCTTTTTCTGGAATGTTTTCTTATACAATGTGGTACAGCAAATGATTTGTGATATTATTAAATAATCTTGAAAAATTTTGCTGTAATTTACTTATCTCATTGTAGCAAATACTTGCAACTCTAATTTAGTGCAATAAGAACTTTAACATAAATTGAATTAATAAAAACGGATTGAAATTAATGTAGCGAGCCAATAAAATAGTTTAGCATTTCTTAAATGTTTCAATCAATTTTATTATTAAGATATGATTGACTAATTTACAAAAATGACACTAATATATGAAAGTGTATAATAAAGAAAATCTGAAGTTTCTGAAGTTTATTTTATTATACATCCCGCTTCATCAAGGCCTAAACATATTATTTTTCAAAGATCAAAATTTTGAACGACATGTCACACTAATTAATTATCCAAGCTAGTTTTATGAATCACACCGATTTTACTGGATATGTGTGTGAAAATAAACATCTGAAACGTCGGCTTTTCAATAAGAAGTGAATTTTTTTGGATCATACGGATCGTTTCTTTCCACCTTTACTTAATATTCATCCACGAACGTTTTAATCAGTATTATATAATTTTTTTATTATTCCTATGACTTATAAATATTATTAATAAATAAATGTAATTTCACGTTATTATTGTTACAAATCAATGAAAACTTGTATTCGCAATTATATATAAGATTGCCACCTTAGCTTATACATGGGTTCTAAGAATTTAGTAAAATATTTTAGTTGATACTTCCGTGAGAAAGCTTGCAAGATTATTGATTATCGATAACAATCAGTACAGGAATTGTTTTCAGACTATCTAGGTGAAACATATATATATATATATATATATATAGGGGAACGGCAGTGTTGTGTCCATAGTTATTTAAATTAAAGTACCGCAAATATGCTACCGATAAAACATAACATTCGTTTTACTAAAGAAAGAAATACAGTTTTGTATCAAGTATATTAAAAACAAAAATAAAAGCGCCAGTTACTGGATTACCTATTGCCCAGAAAATCAGTATAGTCTTTTTCTGTACCCTATTGATTTAATTATACTGCGATTAACGTTAATGCTTATGTCCAGTAACTGCTACCTCTATCCTACATTGCGCATCTCCCGCTTGTGGCAAGTACAATAAATTAGTACAATAAACTACATTCATGTTAGAATAATAGTTTAGAAGAATAAGTGCTATTCTTTATCTCGATGAAAACAAACTTTTCAATATCCATACGTATATTTATTTGTTGCCTGTAAATATTAGCAAGCAGTGGCACAATAGATCAAAAGCGAGTCGAACACGATCCTTGGCAGTTGGCAAGCGGTTTGCTAGGCTGCTCGCTCCGAGCTCGCTCTATAGTCTCTTAGCGCTGCGCTCGCGAGTTTTGCGTCCCTAGTGCGTATGGGTCGCGGCGACGGCGCTCGGCATGCAGCGCGAGTCGAATTGAAAATAGATACGGCGCAGTCTGGAGAGCCGCGGGTGCAGAATTAGAAATCTCCGGCTGAGAATGACCGCCGCTCTCTCGCGCGCCTTCACAGGAGGAATCCGATAACCCAACGTGTACACGCGCTCAGCTCTCTACCTCTTTCTCTTTCTCGAACATTACGACATTCCCTTATTATCTAGATTTAAAGCCGCGGTGAAGCGTTATCTGATCGATAGAACTCGAATTTTATATTACTATGTGTGACAACAAAACATTAGTTATATATTGGGATGCAGACTTTCTTCTCTACGTAAATTTATTTTATTCTGTTCTTTACTGCACCGACGGTATATATACAAGTGCATTTATATTTATATTATGAAAGATATGAGCTGTTAGATAGTAGATTTTCAAAAATAGTTAGAGTACTCTATTAAAAATCGGTACGATTAAAAGCGAGAATGAACTTAAATTAAAATTCTTTAATTGTTTGAAATAATTCTTTAACAAATGGAACGAGTATATAAGAGTCCATAATTTTAAATATTGAGTTTAAAGTCCTGAAAATCTCGTATTCTTAATGACTTTGTTTATTTTTGAAAATAGCTACAAAAATCAGAAATTGGGATCTTCGCAGTATTTTACAACAGTTTCTTTTCTAATTTTCCAACCAGATTTCAACCAAACTAGATCGATATTAATTGTCTCACTTTTCCTCGTCTACCGCACATGTGAGAAAAATGAAGTATTGACGAGCTTCTGTTTCCTCTATAGTCTATACTAGAATTATAGTATACACATAGTATAGATGAGAATCGAACCAGCTAACACGCGATGCTATATACGCGCTAAAAAGTTCTTTACCTACGTACACGGCGAGAGGCTCGAGAAATATTACAGCGACCCGAGGTAAACTTTTTGCTGCGACGGTAGCCGATGAACCTTCTTAAAGCTAAACGTATTTTTAGCTACACCACCGTCGAACTTGTCGACCAGCTCTCGTGGTATTATACATACGCACGCGCGCATGCTTAGGGGGAGGACGGGCGCAGAAAAAGACTATATAGCCCAGTGCTCGCTACTTACTGTACTGCCGCAAACTAGATTCGGCCCTAGACCCTAGAGAGTGTAGTAGAGGCCGCTCGATCAATGACCGCTCCTAATTGTGACGTCACTTCGACATTCTTCTTATAGTCCTATATGATAGCGATGCGTATATTGACATGCCTCGTTGTAGATGTAATGGCGTAGTAACATCACTGATTACGTAAAAAACTGGATTACACTCTTTTTAGAATTTCGCGTTGTTACACGAATAAGATAACTTTGACGCAATTGCTACGTCAAAAAGTATTGACGAAGCAGCTATTGATTATAGCCGTTTTCGCTTATGAAGGTACTGTTTACAGCTAAATACAGAGATCCTAACAAAAGATAGATATTGTAATTTTTAAGAGTATCGGAAGTTAGCCTGAATTTTTTCAATATTTTTTGTCGACTGTTTTTTTTTTTGAGATATAGTGATTCAAAGATTGCGTTTTGTACTACTTTTTATTAGACCTGTTATGAGAAACTTTATTTTGTGATGTATTTCGCTTAAAACGAAGTAGAAGAAAAGTAGAGACGTGAATAAAAATTTACGGTTCGATAGGGAATCAAATAATGGCAACTTTTTGTGTTTGGTCGTTGTTTGCCACTGACCATTTCAGAGAGAAACAGTTAAAAACATAAACAAAACATCGTCTTTAGTGGTCTTACGAGAAGGAGGGCAGAGAACAGGATTTTAGCGAGAATTCGACCAAATGTATCGCGAATACTGTGAAAAGTATTATAATTTTTATATTAATTTACACTGATAATTCATACTTTTGTTAATTAAGAATGACGCTATCGTTCATAAGAGAGACTCAATTTTTTTACCATTTCAATTAATTGCATATTTGATTCTCTGACGGTTGTACACTTCATTATATTCTCCTTTGCGCTTTCAAATACTTAGTAGTCTGATGCATTATAAAATTGTGCGAATTGATAATGCTTACCTCGTAAGGAAAGATATATCACATCTGTTCAGTACTAAATTGTTTTTGCACATCTGACTATTTGTTTCCATTAAACGCAGGACAAATAATACGTAACCATAAAGAGGAAGACAATACTTTTTGCATACTAACACCTCAGTCAAAACAGAGCTGCAAACCATGGTTATGAGCTATCATTCAGACTATCATAATCAGACGGAGTATATTAATACCTTTGCTCCTATTACAGTAACAAAATAAGAGTTGTACTTTATTCTGATTGCCAAATGAGATTGTAGGGAGATTGTGATTTATGTGGTAGTACTTTATATTTGTTAGGGTCTAAATTAGACATATCAGATTGAATCAAGATGAATGACAACGCGATCCTCCAGTGACGTAAACAACTCCTATAAAAAAGGTTTCAATTTTATTAGACTTCTCAGCAGTAGCACTTTGAAATATTGATACAGCTAGAAAATAATAAAGAACTATTCAGTATTATCGTATTCTTGGAGTGTATGTCTTCCTGAAAAAGTTGGATTTTTCGTAAAAACTTATATTGATATGGATCCTGATTGCCAGTTGTTTGTCTATGATGATGTTACAAATAAAACTCTGACGTTGATGATCCAATACTAAATACTTAAGGTAGTACTGTCGGTTATAAAATTACTTACCAGATTTTAGTAAAACTTAACATACTGGTAAATAATGGTTCAAAAGTGACTCAAAAAATTTTTTGTGCGGCTAGGGTACACGTAACCAAAGTTTTTAACCTTTTTATCACGCAGTGAACACAGTGTCTTATGGGAAATCAATTTCAATTAAGTATTCTGCAAAAGTTACCTACCAGTTTTTGTTAAAACTTTTTATAATAAAAGAGAAATATTTGAGGAATATCTACCATTTTCGAAAGCTATGATTAGATAGATAAAAATAATAAAACAAATTAATTAAAAGCAAAAACATTTAACCTTAAAAATGAGTCAAATCAACTTTTGCTTGGAAGATTTTCGTAATAATTAGGACGAATAAAATTATTCAATGTCAATTCACAATCGTTATTTAGTGCAAGTTCATCTTTACAGCTTTTTTAAATAAGTATAAATCGTGAATAAACACAACAAAAAGTGCCCTCATTTTGACTAGGGAATTAGCGACAATACTTAGGAAATGATGTTATTTTCTTAAATTTAAGAGTAAGCGATTACATTATTCTAAAATATACTCATAGACAATGAAGTTTAAATATATTTAAAGCATTCATAATGAATGAATACTAAATATTGATAATATACTTATACCCATACCTAACCAAGTATCTTCCAATACTTTTTTGCCCTAAAGAAGACTAGAATCTTTCATTTAGAATTAATTTTTACTTTCTTTCAGAATTCAATGCAGCCTAAATTCTCCGAGAGAAGTTATAGATATTGTTTTACCAATACGTCTTCTCGAAACTGAGAATATATAGTGTTCACATAAAATCTGTTAGAAAAATTTGTCTCGTTGCAAACGATAGAGTCTTAAATTATTGGAGAAATGTTGATAGGCAAAAATGGTTACTATTAGTTTAGTATAAAGGTAACTGATATAATAAAAATTTAATAAATGTATTTTTAATAAATTATGTTATTTAATTGATTTATAAATTATATATTACATATGTATTGGAACAAAATTGGCAGCGGTTTTTTGTGCACTTTAATGTCGCTCCATTTATGCTGCTCTCGGTGATACTCAGAGATAGCAGTCTAAGGTGTGTTTATAAAAATAAAACACTTTTAGTATTTTACAGAGGTGCTCGGGTTAATCGTCGACACTTGGAATCAAACTCGGGTTCTTTGGATACTGAGCTCATCGCTCAAACAACCGTGTCACTGTAGACCCCCACCATGCACTAGTCAACTTTACATGTCTTAAACATTTAACTCAAATAAGCCGGAAGTACGCGAGTCCCGTGTAAAAATTCCCCATTTATAATTATATATAATTTTATATAACATTTTTACACGGGATATAATATGACAGTATGACGTTATAATATACAAAAATATATATGAAAAGAATAGCACTTCATGAATCTATTACGATTAAAATTATTAGGCTTTAGAAAAGACGAAATAATATTTATTGTATACTTTACTTATTTTGATTTAATGTTTAACACTTTTAAAAATATTTTGAAGGACATGAGTTATTTTTAATTTCGTAGCTTACATGTACGTCTTAGTCATTAATAATACCGTGATAACAAATCTAAAAGCAAATGTTTTAATACTGTTTCGTGGTAGTTATCCTTGTGCAATGTGTATTTGGGGATACAATAAATTATGAATGCATGGATAATTGTTTCTGGTAGACATGATGTTAATTTTAAGTGTTTTACCATATTACGAATATTTGTAGCTCTAATTTAAAATGGTCTTAATATAGCAGACTATTTTAAAGCGTGAGATTTATTTTTATTATTGATTTAATGTGTGGGTAACTACTTAAGATTGTAATTTAAAATAAAATGAACAATAAGGATTGAAGCATTCAAATATAACATATACAGTTATTGTATTTTTGAAAACAAATGTGTTATACATGCTTGCAGTCAATTTGTGTCATTTGATAAAAAATCATAAGCAAAAGAGATCGACGGAAAATATACATTTAATGTTTCTTATAATTCATGTAGTTACAATTCAAATTTTTTCTACCATGTAATTGAAAAAGAATGGCTTTTGATACTTAAGCGAGTAAACCATTATTCTTATGCAGTTCTAGGTGAATCAGTCTTGGTTAAAATTGCTAAATTTTATCTTATTGAAATATATTTTAGAGAGTCAGTATAGATAACATCATGTTCATGACAAATTTTTTGTGCAAATTCCTAAATAAATTTGATAATTTAATTTAATGAACGTATTTAAAAAATTATGGTAAATGAAAGTAATTGCAAAGTCTATGTTGAATTGCCATCCAAATAAATTTATTTTCACATTTTATTATTGAACACGAAGATCATATTTAGTTACATCTTACTTTAATATTTGGTTTCAATTGCTTTAAGCTCTTCCAGCCGGACCTAACACGTTTTATAGGAAGCATGACTTACGTAGCTCAATGGATTGACCTCAATTCACTAATTGTCGGTAGACACGTGGACCATATTGGACATAAGACCCATTTTCTCTTGGTTCTATTACCTTTATACGCATGAATTAAAATGGTTTTATGGAAATTTTCCGTGATCAGGACAAGTCTGGCCAGATAGCCCCTATAATCTTCGTTTCATGTTCGTTCTATGTACGATATACGTGGTAAATCAATCTCATAAAAACAATTACTCTCCGCTTCACCAGTAAGCACACAGATCCGCGATAAAAGTCCACGAATTTCCTACCAATTCGTTGGCATATTCAACTTATATAATTGGCGATTCGAGGGAGTTTAAACGTATTCAGTCAAGGCCGGTTGACTATATAATTAATGCGGCGGCGGGACAATAACAAATGCACGCGTCTGGAAAAGTACCCGCCATCGGGAATTTCACTGCGCGCACGGAAAAATGTGCAACAGTCTTCTCTACCACGAACTGCGGTCGTCTCCTATTTCTATAATCCCTACCCCACACCTGCATTACACATACATACGCCTCGGATCAACTAAAGAGCGCGATTCGTCAGACACATACGACGCTAGGCTCGCATCACTCGTGACGCGAGGTCAGTATACAATTCGCGCTCGTTCGCTCGTTCGCTCGTTCGCTCGTTCGCTCGCCCGCTTTTTTTCCGCCACATCAGCTCGCGATAGACGTGCCGCAGGCGAGCCGCTCCGCGCAAGGGAGCATCAACTCCTGCGACGCAGATATACATCGCCCCTCGTGCGCGCCGAGGCTCCATCGTCGCGAGCGCTGCTGCTCGCGTTTGCTCTTCCCATTTTCGCAGCGCCGATGCCATCGGGCACGAGTATATAAGTGCGCCCACCGTCCTCGGGTACATTAGCGCTCGGTCTCGGTAGTGGCGGCGACGCGTCTTTTGGCAGCCGTCCGCGATTTTGTGCGTCTTCGCGCTAGAGCCGAACGACAGCGCCGTGGTTAGAACTCGCGCTCGGTCGCGCGCGCCTTCGCTCCGCCTAGCGCACTGGCTTCCGGCTAGTCGAGCTCTAGTCGCGTTCGGCGTCCACTGGCTCGCGCTACTTGTTGCTCCCGCTGCTGGTCGCGCGCGCGTGCCTATACCCGACCGTGTATACAATAGAGGAGCTACGTCGCGAGTCACCGATGCTCCGCGCAACGAGTCGCCTCGCCGCAGCCGCCAACGCGGCCGCTCGCCCGCTGGTGCAGCAGCTCTGCCCCCGCGACTACCGGAGTCCCCGTCCGCTGCCCCTTTGAGTTGTGAATTCAGAAATGCTGGTTGCCGCTCCCGCTGTCGTTGCCGCCGCCGCTGCCGCTGCTTCAGTTTCGTCTCGTCCGTCGCGGTGCAATCGCTGCCGCTCGCGCCTCGCGTAGTTATCGTCCTCCCGCTTGTGAATTTCGGCCAATGGTTGTATAGTGCGACGCGATTATCTCAGCTGCTGTGTGTATATAATTGTTACATCACGAAGGTGCATCGATTGGGGCTCGAGTGACGAGTGGGCCGAGGAGCGAGGTCCGCCGCTGGGGAGACGGAGAGCCTCCCGCGTGCGCTCGCACGTATGAGGCGAGACCGCACGAGCTGCGAATAGGAGTTGGTGCCGTTGTGCACCGAGCGCGAGGAGACCGGGCTTGCAGTCCGCAGGATAAATTCGTTTTGCCCGTGTATAGGACCGTTCGCGGTCCACGCTACTGGAGGCGAACATGAGCAGTCCTAGCTTGAACAGCGATTACGACGTCGAGATGAACGCCCTGTCGGCGATCGCACCGGGCGACAAGCCACAAATAATGGTTACCACACTTTTCAACTATACACTATTTACCGGCTTCGCAGAATTCTATTATATAGTTTCTCATCGGCTCTTATTATTATTATTATTATTATTATTATTATTATTATTATACGCTCTTATATATAGATCTTTTTTATTTTGGTTGTCATGCGACTATGTGCATCTGAATGTTGCGGCTATGCCCTCGCTCCCCTGTTTTTATTTCTTTCTCTCTTTACCGAGAGCTTACTGTACGAAGCGATCCCGCAGAACATTCAGATGGCAGAGTTAACCGTCTAACTCGGGTGCTGCTGCTGCTGCTTCCAATGATTTGGTATGTTTGAAAATAGTCAAAGGACCTAAAAATAGGATCGGGAAAGGAAGAGAGCGACCACATCACACAACAAAATATTTTGGTCAGCCGCGCGCGGGTCTTTATACTTTTGTCAAGTCCAAAAAAAGACACACACGACGCTCGACGGCATATAACGAAACATACCAAACCACACGCTCGCATCTACGCCCGCACATACAGCATACACACGCATACTCGCAACACGCATTAACATCGCTCGCGGGATAGAGCAAAAAAAGCTTCGCCCCATTCATCGTCGCCAGAACTATAACGGAAGGGTCGCTCGAAGAAAAATAAAAATAAAAATAAAGCTGTGAATAATATAAACAGTATAGAGATTTTGCAGGGAGTTAGAGCTCGTGGGCAGGAGTGTGTTATAATAAGAGAGCTACACGCAAACTTCTCGGGCTTTGGGTGCAGCTATTATATACTTTCATCTCGCGGTGTAACGAGCGAGTTTTCGCGGTCGGCGTCTCCGCGGAGAATTAAATATAGCAGGTATAGGCAGCACGTGCGCGCGGTGCAGTGGCATATAAGAACTGCTCGCTCGCTCGGCGGCCTGCACATACAGGCGCCTGGTATCGCTGCGCTGGCGCTCTTTTAAAACTTGGCCGCGGTCTCGCGTCTCGCGTCTCGCGTCTCGCGTCTCGCGTCTCGTTTCTTTGGCACCATACATCGGGTCTCGACGTCGGCGCGGCTCAGCAACAGCAACTTTCAGCTTTTGCTCTCTCACCTACATTGTGTCTGCGTGCACGTCCGATATATATAATATTGTCAATTTGGCTCTACTGCGCTCGGGATACAGTAGCGCAGAGTGTGTATCAAAGTTCGCCGACGATGCTATTGATACTTTCGGTGGTATGTCCGCGATGATTTGTTTGCGCGGGGCAGGATTGAAATTTTTTGGCTTGATTGAGGTTGATGCGGTTTTTATTGCTCGATCGACTCATCGGCACTCGGTCATATTTATTATTGTACGACGCGCAAATGGTCTTTTTTTTTTAACAAACTCATGCTCTCTTCGATGATGATTGGTATATTGCTATTTCTTATTTTAGAATGTAATGTCAATATTGCTCGCTTTTATCGAGTATAACGGGACTTTGAAAAAGCTCTGGATTAATCATGTCAACTGATTTATGAAATTTCAAAATGATTTATTGAGTCTATAATTACAAGATATATTGTGAGCAATTGTACGCTTACAGTGATTGTTCATTTCCAAAGATATTTAGTTTGAAATTAATGGATCTTCACCCTGCCTAGTAATGTTATTTTAATATTACTTTATTTACTCTAATTGCATCTATACAGTAAAGTAAAGTACATTACCTACAGTATGGGAATTTTCGTGTAAATAGTAATTGTGAAATTATTTCAATCAGTATATTAGTTTGTACAACCGTGTCACAAAATCATACTTTCATTTAATTACAAGTATAATATAATTTAATATAACTAGGAAAATAGTTACGTCTCTGTTGCATTATAATCATGATCAAAATTTAGCTGACACTGCAACCTATATACCCTCATAAGTTGCGCCCATAAGAAGTATCATGCGACGCAATTCACGTACATTGTTTTAATTCATGCCTCATAAATAAATTTTGCAAATCACTGATTATTTTTGAAATTCGACTGGATCTTTAATATGAAAAAATGTTTCTTTTTCCAGAAAGCACAAATGCGCCCGATGATAGCAGAATACGACCCAAAGAAGCATGGGGTGAAAACCGAACTGTCAGACATGGTGCTTGTCAAGTAAGTGTTCACTACTCCATTACTGAAAACAAATCGACACGAAAGAACCGGTCAACGGTAGTCGAGCGAATCATTCTACTTCTACGACCAATCATCACCATTGCTTTCTTGCCAAACCCAAATAGACTCAGTGCTCGAGCAAACGTGAGTGACTATCTCGAGGATCATATATTGTGCATTTATTTCTCATCATTTATCAACATTTTTATTATTATTAATTGATTCCATTTAGTTTCTATATTTCTTTATTCATCTTATTTTTTTCTTCTTTTTTCTTTACATGCATAATATGATCAATGAATTAAAGAATTGCGCGCATACTGCATGATCACCGGGGTAGAATTCGGCGAATCGTTACCAAGAACGTTCGTACGCCACAGCGTTAAAGCGCAAGGAGCAGCGGTCGTATTGATTTTTACTTTATGATTGTCCGTTGGTTTGAATAAATGCCGCCTTCTACACTAGTTAAAGCCTTTCATGCGATTCAGCGCTGCTTTAGAAACGCTTGCATTGTGCTTCAAACGAAAATGATAAACAAAAGTGTGAACAAATTATATGCTAATTGTATATATAATAGCATGTTTAAATTGAATCGTTACGGTTGAGAGACGCAGCAATGGCTTTGCTATAAAAGCGACTAGCGAGTTTAATCTCCGAAAAAATGCCTCTTCATTTCAAATTCCTAGTAGTTTTATATTGACAAAAATAATGGAATAACGTTGGTGGTTTTAAACGAGCATAATGTTTGTTAATTTTTTCAATTTTACAAAAAAGTTTACATTATCTTTTTTAAATTACCGACCTTGAGAAAATTTGTTTAAGCAACTGCTTAAATGTCCTCACGTATGTTATTTTAAAAGCTATTGTCATTTTTTTTAATATTATACTAAGAATATCAATAAAAATTCTAAACAATTGTCACTCATATTACGTACTTCATAATAAATCTCTTTTTGAATCTATATAAGCGAAGGTTAATCGTATTGAAACTTTATAAATATACTATTTGCTTATGAAAACAAGCAGAGTATTTTTTTTTATAACTGTATAAGTCAATCAAATTCATGATGCCAATTGTAACTTCAATTTTTTCCATAACGAAGCTAGAGACATTGATTTGTTGTTAATAATTTCACTTCATAAAAATGAAAGAAAACTACAGGAATATTTATATTTATGTTTTAATTGTGAAGTGTTGTAGCTATAGTTATTAAGAATTTTTTGAGCATTTTTGCGGAGATTAATCTGCGAGAATACTGCTTTTTATCTCGTACCAATATTTTTCACTATTGAAATAAACGAGCTAATTATATCAAGACGAGTATATCAATTTATAGCATAATATGTACATTACACATATTTCTAGTAGTCATTACCAAAATAAATGGTATAACAGTTTTGTTTTTTTTTTACTTACTTGTGATCTATTGAAAAATAATCCATAAACATTTCAAGCATCTTTCTATTAATGAATTTTCGTTCAGTATTTTTGACTAAATCTTGTAAATAATTGATAGCATTAAATAATAAAATCATGTAGTTTACAAGTCTAACATTAAGTTGATCCTATTAAAATTCCATTGCATAGAGTTAACCAGTGTAATCTTCGCGGCTCATTATTAAGATGCATTTATAGTTTCATTATTTATAGTTAATCGGTATGGATCAGTTTGTAAAAAACGAAATGGCTTACGTCAAACATTTGATATTATACTAGTTGGGGCAGTAGAGTGGCACGAAGCCAAGTGAATGCTGATCTAAAAATGTCGCGTTAGTGCGAGCGTAGGAGTATAGGATACGAGAAAGAATGTATCTAGTAGTCTTGTATTAAAGAAACAGAGTGAATGCAGAGAGTAAGAGAAGGAAAGAGCGCGAGAGGTAAAGAGGGAAATATAAGGAGTGGGTGAAAGAGAAAGAAAGAGAGAGAGAGTATATAGCAAATATGAAGTAGAGATGAGCGCTCCTTGCAACGGCTTTTGCGTCATGGCGCCGAGCGTTTTTCAGTCCTATACGCTTCGCGTTTTTTCGTATTCTCACTTGTTGTTGCCATTATGCCATAATGCTTCGCCAAACTTAGCATTTAACTATATAGCATCTGAATAATAATCTATTGTTAGTGAAATTCTAATTTAATACTGATTGAAAGTATTATACGCATCGCACAAATCATGAGCAAGGCTTACAATGTATTAGGTTGTGTTTTGTGATTGAAGGAAAAGTATTTATGTAGTATATTGATACTTGGTCACTAAAATAGTCAGCTATTTCGCGAGTATTGGTGGTATTCAATTAGTATATAGTCCGTAGATATTACATCTGTCCGTACGAATTTGAAACTTTTGGAACATAGGGCCCAACGCCATATGACATATTTGGCATTATATATGGTTGAAATGGGAATCATAAGATAGTGATGCGCCAGATGAAAGTGATACTTACCGATTGTTGCCATATTTACAAAATTTTTAAATTTGTTCGGAGAGATACAATATTTACAGACTGTATACATAAGCTTAAGTAGTGCAGTCTACACTAGATGAAATCGATTATATGAAATTGATTTGTCTTCAGGGCATATAAAAGTTACGTATATACATAAATTTTAACTGGGAAAAATTGAAAATTTCAATGGAAAATGACGGTACTCTATAGAGGATAAATTGTTTTTCAATCCAATTGCCTCATGTATTTAAAATGTTACGTAACACATAGAGACTATAAAACGTGATATACAGCATATTTCACATTGAATGATGTTTTGTCATTGTTGTGTGTTTGTGTGGTTAATTGTATAAGTCACAGTATTTGACCTGTAAAGACATTAAAAATCTGTTACAAAACACTTGATATCGCGTTCGAGTCTATCATCAGTGCTATAGCAATCGCTATATAGAGTTCACTTTAAATAATAACTGTTTTATTTACCGCAATAAAGATTTATATTTAAAGATATTACAAACTTTTTCGCAATTTTAAACGATACTGAAAAATGAAAAACGAAAAATTTAAACGTCGAATAATCAATGTCACAGAAATAAGTGAGTCAAGCTCATAATCTCATAATCTTGCGACGATCGTGTATTCGTGACGATAATGCGTGTATGAACAATTATTTCCGTTTAACTGTTACCTTATAACGTAGAAATGGAATTATTAGTGAGCCTACTATTTATTAGTAAGTACTAATTATTTCAAATGGTTTCATTGTTCAAAAATAATTGTTACGAATACTTATTAAGAACTTATATCTTTTAATCCACCAACTACACTAAAAATTTTTTCATTTTTGTAACGATAATAAATTTTATCGACAATCTTATTTGATTAGCATTTTTGATTGAATACCTCCTTCTCTTTATTACCGTGCTTTGTTTTATTATTCGTGCAAACTTGAGTTTGTTGTATGCTTGATAAGGATTCAATATATGGTAAGGTATATTTGCAGTGAATGATTATTGTGCTGTTGAAAAGAAACGTGGTTCGAGAGCAATTATATAGCTCTTGTTAAATAAATAAAAGTTTTAATCTGACAGTGCAAAGTCTTCATTAACTTAACGTGTACGAAGAGTGTAATATGTGCAAAAGCAGATGAGAATTTCATTAACGAATTGCATAGCTGCAATAAAATGTGCTTTAATAAAATTTGTAAAGAGGTCAAGGTCATTTACCAATCCTATTTTTCAGCTTCACAGTGTAGCTTTTAGCGGATAAATATATATTTCAATGAATCTTTTCCATGCGTTCAAAGTAGCAGATGGTTTATTATACAATAACTCAATAGAGTCAACTACTTAAGAGTGTGTTATGCATAGAACTCTTAAAAATTAAAAATGCTTTAGCGATGTAGCATTAGTGGCAACGACAGTGCTGGGGAAAAAGTTGCGATTATGGATCTACCGATGCAATTGGCTGAAAAATGCTCTTAATCGTGGGGATCATGCGGTATGCGAGACGAATTGTAATTAATACTCACATGGTCGAATGATATGGCAGAAAACTTATTTTTACTGTATAATATGTGCATTTATATGATTCCAGACGTGTGTATAAAGAGTCCGGGCTCATTATAATTCGGGCTCTATCAAACTGCTCTGCGAAACTATAATATATTTATATAAAAAAACAGAGTTAATATAAAAAATGTATAGTCAATATATAAAACTATGTTTGTACTAATTGAATGAAAAATCGTGCGTTCAATATGTTGTTTGTAAATCAAAGAGAATGAGATTACGCTAACTGTAGGATGTGGACAATGACTTGTGACTCGACGATTCACCATAACTTGACAAAGCCCCGCTTACAATCTCAACCAATTCGTCAAACTCGATCGTATACTTTTACTATTCGCACAATACATTTGACGCGCTCTTGGGATAATATTATAGTGGACGACTGCACGCTGAAAAAAATTTCTCGTAACTATTTGAATTTTCAATTAAGCCTCGAAGTCAAAAATCAAAGTCAATTGCAATGTAATTGTTTCGAACCAAATCTTTAACTCGCTCGCATAAAATATTCATTTATTTTCATTACAGTTGTGGAATTTGCGCGTAAATATTATCGGTACTGTAAAATTCACGATCTTTATCCCGAGTCGGAATTTGCGCAAGATAAAAATTTTTTACAGCGTACCTCACACACTGCCACACACCCACACCCAAACACACAGAACCCGAGCATTATACAAGCGCACACAGGTACACATAATAAACCAAAATGCAATGCCTATAAGTTAATGTGAAGCTCTCTTTGATAACTATGATAAATGTACGATATAACGTGTGTTATACCCTTTTATTTGTTAGTGAAAAAAAAAACAGAAAAAGAAAAAATGATTGTTTTAAAGTATAAGCACACGGCTTGTCTTAGTCGTCGTACTGCGTCGTGGCGCTGGGCGTCGGTGATGCAGTGCGGTGGTCGAGCAGCTACCTTCTCTAAGCCAGTATACCGGCGCGTGACATACGCGAGCCCGTGTGTCGTCACGTGTCGAGCGCGCGAGACACACAGACAGAGACTCTCAAGAGTCGAATCAAGAGCTTTCTTCATCGACTTGGAGAAAGCTCTCTCTCCACACAGCTATAAAGGAGTGAGAACCGCACCTCGAATGGGTACCTACACACCATTACCTTTACAATTATGTAAAACTTAAAAATATTTATTATCACTTATGTTCGAATATACATATATATGTCTATAATACAATATATATGAATATCAATATCAATACCAATATATTATTATGTTCGAGTATATATTTAATATCGTATGTGTACAAAATTTACCTATTATATAGTAAATGAGAGACGGAGGAATTTAAGAGAATGTCAAAAGTAGAAGTAGACTTGCAATTCTCTGTGTAATGATGATGATTTTTTGGGGGTCGTTCCATAAAGGGGAGCATTCAGTAGGAAAACGGTTATGGTGGATATAATATATATATAATAGTAGAGAAAGATCGTGAGGGATCGAGAGTTTGGAGATGCAAGTTGAATGAAAATCTTGTACGCAATTTGGTCGTGTGTGAAACTGTTAAACGGAGCCTCGATTCCTAAGGCTTGTGCTAAATTGTTCTCAGGTGTGAGCGAATGGATGATGCGTGAATACAAACGGAGCACAAGGATATTGTGTTTTGAGAGATTCTCCGGGATGTGAGTATGTTGAAGCAAGCTGGAGCGAAAGGTTAATCGTGAGATTTTGTTTGGCCGCTTATATTACCCAAGGGTTTAATGGGAGCTCAGCCTATATTGCTTTTGCTTTGTTTCATCGATGCACATCATTCATTGCTTTGCTAATTGAATCCCTTACTCACATAACTCTTGTTTAATATCACAGTTTTATGTGGTCTTTTTCAGAAGAGGCTTGGCACTAACACAAAAATTCGAGCTTAAAATCAGATGTGTTTCTTCTAAATACTTATGAGCCAATAAGCATTTTGTTTATTCTTCTATTAAAAGATTTTAATAGTTCCCTTAATTTTTATGTGATTTTTAATAAAAAAGGTGCATTTTTCATATTTAAAGTACTTATAATAGTAAGCTTTGTTTTTCAATTTGAATATTTAAAAGTAACATTCGTTTAATGATAAACTATCGTTCTTTATCTAACATGCATAATAAAGTTGCTATATTTTAATACGTTCAGATCCTTTTTCTTGGTATAAATGTTTTTCCAATTGAACTCGAAAAACAAATGTGGCCTTACGTAACACGCAATATTGTTTTTCTCAGACGTTCGAGTATTCCACTCTCTTTTCCGCTTAAAATTAAACTATATCCAACTAGAAATAGCATCGCATCATTTTTTATTTATACAAAAGGATTGTAAATATACACAGAGTCCAATTAACGCTCTCGGCCAATTAAATAAGCTTGTTTTCGCAAAGTTTTTTCGCATCTTTCGCGCGGCAACTCCAATGAGGAGTAAGTACGTGTCAACGTGTGTTACTGTCGATTTCTGGATTCGGGCCATTTATGAAAAGCGTCTAGTAGGCAGAGGACCGCCACGTTGAATTTCTTAACGCGCATTTTTTTCGCTTTCTGCAGACTACTTCGTCTTTTCCGTCGTCTTCTGTCGCGCGACGTCGAACGACGACGTACATCCGTTATTTCTTTTTCTCAATGTCGCGCGGGATATAACGTCGCGACGCGTTCGCGCGATACCAGCGCGTTCCACTTTTATTTTGCGAGCGGCAGATTGGATGCGCAAGCAAATTCCTACGACACGACGTTTGCTGCTGACGCGGTTCTATATCGAATCGCGTTGTAACTCGAGTAATGCAACCTACGAACATTTTACTTAATTTTTATCAATTTCTTAGCTTTACGAATAATTTATGAGTAACGATGAAAAAACTTGAATCAGTAACAATTATTGAGGTCAGCATAAGTAATGTAGAGATTGTTAAAAATAAATTTCCAACTTTTTTAAGTACGCGGGAAATAAAAGGGAGTATACAAATAATTTTTTATTATTTTATTTTTCTATTGACGTTTATGCGTTCTATAACATACAAGTCTCGAAATATGATGAACGTAAAGGAAGATTTTCCATTGCAATAATTGCAACATATATTAAACGTATATAATGAAAAGAAAAGAAATATTTCATCAAATTTGTATATATATGAGATCGCTGAACCATCGATGAATTTATTATCGAACAATTACGTCAGAATATACCCAGTACTAATGTTTGAAGTTAAAAATATATTTTTAGGTCGTTCGGAAGTTTCTTATTTATAGAGGATTGCGACTTGGAGAGCGTTGACTATAAATACATGTTCAAAACTCATGAGAATGGAAAATATTCTACGCTTCCTTGAATTTAGTCAGACGCGCAATCAATACAATCTGATATACTTTGCTAACTTCTTTATTCGCGTAATACCATTCTAAGAAAATATATGTGCAGTAGGACAGTGTGTTCGCTAAAGAAAACTTTCCGGTTCGCTCCTGTCATTTTTCAACTAAAACAACTTTCCGAGCTGCAATTTAGACAGCTGCCGACATAGCTATAGTACAGTAGTGACGCGATTCGCCGAATTTTCACTGGCCAACGCCAAATCGCAATAAAATTGTTCAGGACGCGCGCGGCCTTGACATTTTCAGCCAGGAAGTGGCGGACGCACGTTCGATCGCGCCGCTCTTCGCGTCGAGAGTGGAAAAACAAAAAGTCAGAGCGCTCGGAGCGTGCGGTCGCGACGCACGAACAAATACACATAATATTGCACGCTTCTTTATTCGCGTCGCCTTGCGCGCGCGCATGTGTATACGAAAATGTAACCGCAAAGAAAACTTATCCTCGTTCTTTCTTTTTTACTTTGAGTTTCGTTCGATTAAATCGCCTTATGCCGCTGGAATCGCACGTTCAACCTTGAATGCTTCTGTCTCGCGGACACGCGCGGCACACACTCGATCGCGACGCAAATGAAAAAGAAAGAAAAAAAAAACAACAATGTGGTGACGCGTTTTTACATCGTGAAAAAATGCTTGTGTGGCGCAGACGTGTGTCGTAATGAAATTATATTGCATGGAGTGAATTTTTGCTTGGAAGAGAGAAAGAGAGCGCACGATTGGGGCAAGATCGAAGGTTCGGGATGCTCGAGAACTTTTTTTTGTTTTTCTTTTAGAGAGATCGAACCATATTGATTGGTTGAGGGTAGTTATATTCCATACGTATAATACTTCATTGTGAATATCGTGCCATCAGTCTTTAGCTTTGCGAGCTTAAGTCTGCGTCTACATAGCAAAGTCACTGAGCTTGGATAAACTTTCGTCAAAATCGATTTAATAAAACTTGAATGTCAAGTATACCGATTAAAATCTCGTTGTTTTCCTTTAACTACAGCAATATAATATTTTACTGTTGGAAAGAATATTTATTACGTACTAACGATGAGATATACAGTATCAATAGAATATTATATAAAAAGTTAATCCCAGTCCGGTACGAACTTTCCGTGTAGCTCTGGCATAAAAGCATTACGTATCCATCATTGCTTTACTTGTAAACTGTCACTTCACAAGCCATTTCATTATATGCTGCATTTTACTAATATTAACAATGATTTATACTTGATCATTTGCATATTTAATACTAGTAGTATGCTAACGCCAATTCAAAGTTACATAAAGAAGTCAGTGTTAAAAAAAGGCAATGGCTTGATTCACAATGCGTTCTCCAAAAAAAAATAAAAAAACGGTTCTTGCCTATACGAATTAGGAGAAAAAAAAGAACCCTAAATCGATAATACGCGCGAAGCTCGTAGACGTGTAAGATAATATGTGGGACTTGCGGGGGTATTAAGAAGTAAGGCCCAAAGTGCCCCGTACTAATTGCTCCGGTGTTGCAGATACAAGTGCGAGAAAAATGAGGTGCCCATCACGCTCACGAATGGCTCGACGCTGCCGCTGGTCGAGCGGCCCAACGACGAGGAGGCGGCCCTCTACAACCCCTTCGAGCACCGTAAACTGGCCCATCCGACCAGCGACATGGACACCCTCATCCACCTGCTCAAGGGCAGCCTGGGTTCGGGCATCCTGGCGATGCCAATGGCCTTCAAGAGCGCCGGACTATTCTTCGGCCTGTTCGCCACTTTCTTCATCGGAGCGGTCTGCACCTACTGCGTGCATATACTGGTCAAGTGCGCCCATGTGCTCTGCAGGCGGACGCAGACGCCGAGCTTGGGCTTCGCCGAGGTCGCCGAGGCGGCTTTCCTCGTTGGGCCCGAGCCAGTCCAGAAATACGCCAGGCTAGCCAAGTAAGACTTGCAATGATATATATATATATATTTCGCACGGGATTAAATACCTTGGCGAGTAAAAGATTTCCGCGAGCGCAGAGATCCAAATAATCGTTTTGGATTCGGCGTAATTTGAATGTTTTTCGTCCTGTGCGAATGAAAAGGCGACAGGTCACGAGTCCCTTTCAAAAAGCTGCTAACTCGCAAACGATAATTCGAAAACAATGTATGTAAATGATTCCTATTTGATTGGAATTTAGTGCGAGTTACAGAATACGGAAAATTAATTTTCAATTAAGTCGTGAAATCAATGAAGAATCATTAAAACAAAAATATAAACTTTAAAAATCAAAAATTGATTTACAAACAGGGAAGTTATATTAGTTATTAAAATTGAGAATTTCGTACGAAATATACATTGTAAAATGAAAAACGATCATATTCAAAAGCTACTACACTGATAAATAACATTAAAATGAAAATAAAGCTTTGATTTGTAACAAGTTCTTGTTCTTAAGCATTTCGAACGCTTTAAAATTATTGAAACAACAAAATTTGCCTTCAAAGCTTAAAACCAATTAATTAAGAAAAGTTTGGCACTGTCGAAAATATTTGAGAGATTTCGGATGTAATTGAAAATTTCAAAATCTAACTTATCTTTCATGTTTATGAAACTATTTTGTATTTTCAAAGCTTCAATCGTTGGTTTAATGATTGTTCATTGATTTGCCGTTAGAAAGTTAAAAATTAATTTTACATATTCAATATTTCACACTAAACGTCAATTAGTAACTTCATACAGCGATCGCTGATAGCCAGAACATCCAAGAATTTTTTTTACTAATAAAATATTGATCTCTATCAATTAACTCACCGAATTGCATTCATAAAATATTTAATCAGTTTATTGCAATGAAAGATTTAATGAAAGAATTAAACCATTTTTATTACGAAAAATAAAAATTTACTTGTGATTAATTTTACATCACTGAATGCTTCTTGAACCAATACGTTTTTATTTGATTTCTTAACATTAAATTATTAATTACGTTTTTTTTTTGAATAAATAAAATATTTAAATGACTAAAATATTAATTGAATAAATTTTAATATATAATTGAACTAATAAAATTATTTAATCAGTATATTAAACTGTTATTGCTATATTAAGATTATGATTAAATATTGTAACTAAATTTTCATTGATTTAATAACTAATTTTTTTAGTGTATTTATACACGTACAGATAATATTTATTTGGAATTTTTTACTCTTCTTAAATATTGCTTTGCCGCCAAGTACGCCTTATTGTTATTTTCAAGAAAATTAAAGTAAAAGTTACGTTTTTTATTTTTATATGAAGTCGTAGTTCTTTGGAATCGATTAAATACGATATCTATAGATTTTGTAGTTTTTCTTTATTATTATATAAGAATAAATGATCAATTAATACTGACAATTTACTATATGCACTGTACTATTACAATTAGTATAATACTTTTTCTTCATAATCTATAGAAAGTACAGATTTTTTCGTATTTATAAGATAAGAAGGTAAATATCTTATGATACTCTAATTTTCTTAAAAGAGTCTAGATTTAATAAAATAAAAGTACCAATATTTTAACACGGCTTAATCATTAACACCGGTATTATTAAGATCTAACTTCTAAGACATAAATATTTAGATTCTTATCCTGCATTATTGATGTCAGTGGTTGGATATTTCATTTTATATATTTTAATGAAACACATTATTTACCTACTTAATTCTGCAATTTAAAGAGAAAATAAACTTAAAACCATCAATTTGTAAAGAATTTTTTCATTGCTGTACCCTCAATATACTCTTAACAAAAAGTGGTAAATCGTGTAATTCAATTTAAATAAAATAATACCTGATTCAAGTAAAACATCACTTGTTTTTAGTCAATTTTCACTTTGTTTCCTTTTTTAAGTATACAAAGAAATTTTTTTTGCAGATTAAAAACTTTAACAAAATCTTTTAATTGGTTTACAGAGCAACGATCAATTCGTTCTTGGTATTGGATTTGATAGGATGCTGTTGCGTATATGTCGTTTTCGTCTCAGAAAACATCAAACAAGTAGCTGATTTCTACATGGACCCTGATTGGGATGTAAGGATTTATATGGCTATGCTGCTTCCATTTTTGATCGTTTTCTCTCTCGTCAGAAACCTGAAGTATCTAGCTCCGTTCTCTATGGTAGCCAACGGTTTAATTGCCGCTGGTTTAGGAATCACATTCTACTATATTTTCACTGATTTGCCTTCTGTTGAAGGTGTTAGGAAAATTTCAAATTTGGCTGATATGCCACTTTTCTTTGGCATTGCCATTTTTGCATTGGAAGGCATTGGTGTTGTAAGTATAGATTTATTTACTTTTATATATTTTTGAGTACAAATGTTTATTTATAAGTATTTAGTTTCCTCAAAATTAGTTATTTATTCCACTTCAATACTTCATACATGAATAGCAGAGATGATTAGAAGATATTGTTACATACTTATTAAATATACTTTGAAGATAAAATTGAATAAATTCTCATAGTATCGGTATGTTGAAAGCAAACCAAATATCCGGAATAAAATTTGAATATATTATTTTTTATAGATCCCACGTTGTAAGCATATTTTGAAAAACACATTATCTTTTGCATAACAGTTGAACAAAAGAAAGCCACAAAAACATCGAGAGAGAACAAAGATAAATAAAATTCGAAATTCTAATGAGGAACAATAGTAGATGCTCTATAAGTTTCCAAAGTAAAAATAATTTTGAAAATAGAATATAATGTAAAGAACTCGTTTTGAAATTCAATCTTTAACATTATTCAAATTTAATAAAAGTTAAATACAATTAATTATAATCTAGTGAAATTGAAAAATGTACAAAAAAAAATATAAAAAAGTACAAAATCGTAGAAAAGTGTGTCATTCGGAATATATGTTTATCCTTTTGAACATTTTCTTACAATTTGTACATTTAGAAATTTAATAAAAATGTTACTATTTTGAGTAATGAAACTTAATTCCCCAATTTGAATGTTATTATTAGGATTTTAACACGCACATGAATATGAAACATAATATTTGAAATATTTAACGCTTTCAATATCTTTTTAATGAAAAACTTTGCATACCTTCTTGTACTTTTTTATACCTTTTTATTCATTTTATTTACACAAGGATAGTGAAGTTTTGGTAATGTTACAGTCGAACTATTTTATTACGAAATAATAAAATGTTATATTGACGTGTTTCTTAATTACTCATGATTTTAAACTTTAGTAACTGTTGCCTTTTATTTTTTACGCAATGAAATTATTTAATCGTAATCAGCGCATCACTGATTTATTTGCATAATCTTGTATGACAGAGACAGTATCTGCATTTAATATACGTATTCAGCAATGTTCTAATCATAATACTTTGATCGGTTAACAGGTCATGCCCCTCGAAAACAACATGAAAACTCCGACTCACTTCATCGGTTGCCCTGGTGTCCTGAACATCGGCATGTTCTTCGTCATCACCCTTTACAGCACCGTCGGCTTCTTCGGCTACCTCAAGTACCAAGACCACACACAGGGCTCGATTACCCTTAATCTCGACCAAACGCAAGTTCTCGCTCAGTCGGTTAAGCTCATGATTGCTGCCGCAATCTTCCTTACTTACGGACTTCAATTCTACGTGCCTATGGAGATCATCTGGAAGAACATAAAGCACCTGTTTGGTGCGCGCAAGCTCATGGCCGAATATACCCTGCGAATAGTCCTGGTGACTTTAACCGTTGGCATGGCCATTGCCATCCCCAACCTGGGACCCTTCATTTCGTTGGTCGGTGCTCTGTGCCTTTCGACTCTCGGCCTCATGTTCCCCTCGATAATCGAGCTGGTCACCGTCTGGGAACAGGAGAACGGCCTCGGCAGCTGCTACTGGAGGCTATGGAAGAACATCCTGATCATCTCGTTCGGAGTGCTCGGCTTGCTTACCGGCACATACACGAGCATTCACGAGATCACCGCGGCGAGAAACGCCACCGAAATCGGGCATTAAAGCATACCGTTAACAGGATGGCAACCTCTCGGTAGGCGTTCTCTCGTTGAGAACGCGCAGAAAGCGAAGGAGAAAACGAGCTGGAGACGAGGAGTCCGCAGAAGATAACGAGGCAAACCTTGGAACAATTCGGGTCTTCGTGCTTGCTCTGCTTGAGCAAATGCGCAAGACGAGCCTTTGGTCAATCGACAAACGACTGCCGCAAGTTTTCGATCCATACAGATCTTACATAGAAGCTCGCGAGTTACACGATTATCTCTTGGTTAACCCAGGAGATGGAAAAGAATACGAAAGAGAAATATGACGTGTGTCGACTGGTTCCTTGAGAATCGATCGATCACCACCTATATAAACAAGCGCAGAATCAGTAACAAAGCTGTATCCTCCAATCTCAGTAAAGCTGCTTCTGTGGAGTGGTTCCGATACCATTCACGCGTGGCCGTGGACTATTACGTTCGAAACTGTTAGAGTAAAAAAATCCTTCTAAGCGATTAAAGGCGAGCTTCTGCTGAGAAAGCGCACAGTATCTCAAACAACCACGCTCTATCTTAACAAGATTAAATTCTAGGCCTTATGAAAAATGTGCAGCTCATCGGAAACCATATATATATATATATATATATAAAGTACGCGGGATACTTCAGAAATTGATTCGAAAACAGAATTTTCATCTGTTGAAAAAAAAATAAAGTAGTTCTGACTGCCTGTATGAATTTCTTCTTCATCTAATGTACCAAGCATTTTTTTTTGTTATTGCTTTACAAATTTAATATACAGCGATGTGTAAAGTTATTACACAGAGTTTCTCGTCGAGTGGAAGCTCGTCAACACTTGCCTCGCAAAAACCGTCGACGAAACCGTGTTCGTACAATGTAGTGAATGAAAAATGTACATTGCATAAGTTTCCTTAGTTAGTCAGCTAAATAATCGGGTGAGTCTTTGTAAGGTCTCGCGCTGATCCGTCCGCTTTTTTAGAAAAACATAATCATAAGTCATTGACAAACAAAAATTGATCTGATTTGAGGAAAAGTATCTTGATTACAAAATAATACACTGTCATCGAGGTCTAGAGCGAATCTTTGTATTTCTTTTTTATTATTATTCAGATGCGCAAAGTGTTGTTGACAATTTTTTTATAAAACTTAAACCTACACAACTATTACTCACGTTCGATTTGAAGAAACATTTTGTTCGTCTAAATTATGGAATAATGGCAGGGTGAATAGGTCTTATACATAAGCTTCCAAATTAACCCATGGAGTCCCCGTTGCCGTAGCCTTTGACGTATCCTCGAGCGATACGTCGGCCGTCAGTATTGTTATATTAACGAGGAAGTAATACGCTAGGCGCGAAAAATGCGCGGCTATTGGTTGTCTTGATTTGAGCATTTGTAAGTGTAAATATTATACCAACATTAATATTCATTTGTACATGTAAAACTTTTGGGCAATAGATATGAATACGATTATAAAAAGAAAAAACGAGCAATAACCATTTTTTATGCTGACAATAGAATTTATATATTTTTTAAAATAAGCAGCGAAAAAGTTGTAGATGCCGCGGATTGAGAAATAAATATTATACTTGATCATTTACTCGTACGTGTGCGCGTGCATGTTTGCTAGTGTTGCGATACTTTAAAACTATCGGCATGTTATTTTTGGCGCTCGGAACCCGGGCGCCGGGGAGAAACTTATATATTTGCATTTTTCATGATTTATTGGATTTAGAAAGAAAATTATGTTAAAGACAATATTATGTGTACACAAATGAGTAAAAAGTGAGAGGATATATCTTCATACTGTTTGTCAAAGAGATGCAAAGCTTGGCGCGTACACGATACGTTATTGTTGTTGTGACGGACGTTTATTTTAATGCCTGTGGTCGTTGCCTTGCGAAAAAAGAACACATACACACTTTTAGAGTATGATTACGCAAAGTGCAGGTAACTGCAGCATATATAAAAAAGTGTGTGTGTGTGTGAGAGAGAGAGAGAAAGAGAGAGAGCGAGCGAAAGAGGATGAAATAAAAGAGAGAAAGAGTGAAAAAACGTAGGTAAGGCACCAGTCGCGGTGCTAACGATCGTTACTCAACAAAAAGTGTTTTTACATGAATGTAGATATATACATATTCATACTTGTTTTGTGTATGATGTTATTTTATTAATCATTGTACCATACAATTATCTATTTAATACACTATCAACCGATTTGCAGTAAAAATTTTTATTTTCACCTAAAATCATTTATATCCTATCTTGATCGATATTATTTTTTCAAGTATTTAGGACAAATTAATTAAGATTACTATTATTTATCAACTCTTCGATTTCATTTAATTTTTTTTTGTGTCACTTATACCTTGAATAACGGATAAATTAAAAAAAAATTAATTGAAAATTGGGTCTTTCTATACTCGTCTAGTTTTGTTTTCATCTATTGAGCGTATAGGGAGTGATCACCCCGGCCTTTTTTTAAACCTTTCTCGTCAAGTATGGGGATTATATTTTCTTTTTAAATCATATACGTTTTTTATAATCTAAATGTTAGTGTCTTCAAATCATACGTTTCTCTTGCAATTGCAATAGAGGCTAGTTTTAGGATGCTCTTTTATTGTTATTGCAGTAAAGGTATTTAATTAAAAAATTTTGATTTTTTGAAATTATTTTATGTAGATGGAAAGGAGCTTATACTTTATTGAAGTATAGGACATTTATATAATTTTTATACCTAAGCTGCTAACTTTATGAAAGAATGGATTATTTATGGTCGCTGATGTACAATAAAGTATTTATTGTGCATAAAATTGCGTTGAGTGACGCGTTGAGTGGTTTGATCGCACTCAAGCTTTTAAAATTAAAATAGATTAATTTTTCTATTTCGGACCCGCAGTATAAGCGTGTTTGTTCATGTAGTAAAATTTAAAATTTTGTGCTAAATAACGTTTGTTGAAAAACAAATGAAAATAATTTTCGATAAATTATTAGCTATAGCATCTTACGATAAAACTGATACCGCATATATCGCTTGCAGATAAATATCTATTACTCAAGATTACACTTTTATCGACTCTGAGTTTCTGAATCGTTGCATTGCTATTTTTTTGTATTACTATCTTCTTTCAAGATAGAGGACTATTTGAAATTTTTTATCTAGTATTCATTGGTAAAATTACGTGTTAAATTAAAATTCAAATTATAAATTCTATGTATATATGCATTATATTGTCTAATAAGGATAATTTTTAATAATAAAAATTTATTTATTAAAGTAAGTATTTACAATACATGCATACAATAGCATTGTGTGGAATATAAAACTCATACGAAGTATCTAGAATTTCCATTCATGGGAAGGATTTATACTGACTTGTATGATTTTCAAAAATATCCCGTATTCCGAAAAGTTAAGCAGTATAGTGCAGGGAGAGAAAACGTCCCTATACTACTTATTGGTGTCTCATTCAGCATGCTTATAAGTGTAATAATTATGAAAAATCTACTGTTCACATTACGCAGACCAAAATCATTACTTACAATATGTGAAAAATACAAAAGGACTTATGAAACTGACGATTACGTTTATGATTGTAGGAATTGTAATTTTATAAATGAATAATTAACATAAGAAATAATAATCTAAGCTTTCATATTGTTCTAAAATTTTTTACAAATTTGTAGTTACACTATAAAAATTCATAAATAACTATAATATCAAAAATATCTCAGTAAGTTCTCGTAAAAATATTTAATACTAGTCGAACAAAACGATTAATTTTTCTTTATTTTTTTACTTCGCTGATCAGATTTCGCGCTGCTACAGCAGAGACTGAATATATTTTTCAATATTACCTTTAGCACGTAACACAATACGATAAGCACAAGAAGTATGAAACCGTAAACGTCAATTAAATTGGACTGCCACCAGGGCATATCTACAACTGGCGCTCTTAAAGCATTCTTTCCGTGACGGGCAATATACTCTATCCAGAATACAGCAGTTGCCATAGGTGCCATCGGCCGATCAAACAACTTACTGGTCATCTTTTCCGCATTTTTCCTAAAATTAATAATTATATCAAATTAATGCATGATTTTCTCGCTTAATTATTTTATCAGCTTTATTAAAAATTATGTTTATGTATATACTTACTTGTAAACTGGGTTATTTATAATTTCTTTTAAAGTAGCTGTTAATGAGTTTTCAGTAATTTCATCCTCCTCGAGCATTAATGCAATTTTTCTCCTAACTTGCGATCGAATGTTCAAACTTTGATCACCGAATAAAGGAATACCAAGCATTGGAACACCAGCATACAGGGATTCCAGCGTGCTCATAAGTCCTCCATGAGTAACGAAAGCCTTTATATTTTTATGCTCTAAAGCCATAAGCAAAAAAAATTAACCTTAAAGATATATCAACTAATTTTTTTTAATTCATGCAGAGTATCCTGAGATTTCAAAATTGTGCATACTCAAAACTTGTATTTGCGAAAACCACGATTGCGTCATTACATTCGATGGCAAGCCTGGTGGTAGTACTTCTGGCTTGGCGATCTTTAAGAGCACTCGTACTGGCGCGATGTTTTTGAAGGACGCGTAAAAAGCTTGAAGAACCGGTTTTGGGAATGTCTCTATCCTAACCATTGATCCGAATGAAAAGTATATACATCCATTTTTGCTCTCAACCAACCATTTTTCAACTTCCTAGAAGGAATGTTTCGTTAACTATCGCAAATTAGATTTTTTTTTATTCCGTTAGAATTATTAAATTTTAGCTGTCAACAACGGTAGGTAAGTAATTGATTGTATATTTATCTGTATTTCCCATTGAAGGTGATTAACTCTTTAAACGTACAATTTGACTCTTTACTCTTAATCATTTATACTTACATTTGGTAATGTTATGCCTTCGTCGCGTATGTGCAAACCTGCAACAGGTATTATTGCTGGAGTGTATGGTCTGATGCCCTCAAGAGCGTAATGTGAATTTACAAGTAATAAATCGAAATCCTTGGTTAGTTCAATAACATTAGGGTATCCAGGGCCAAAATATTGCTCCACATACTTATCTTGGGCAGTTATGTGATATTTGAATTGGCTGATTATCGCATAGTACATAAAAGTATTTTGTAATCGTCCCCAAAAATCCATAGGGGTAAATAAACCTGACCAGCCACCTGGTACAACTGCAGTATTAATTGGATTTCCAAGAGGTTCGTTGTACCAGTCTATAAGTTGACTTGTCGTTATACCGATCATTGGAATATTCAAGTGGCGGCCCCATGCAAAGAAACAGTTTGACACAAATGTCTGCAAAAAGTTACAGTCTTATTAGAACTGGCGTGAGTAAATCTGAAAATCTTTTAAAGCACTTTAAAATTAAATAAATGTAAAAACGAAAATATATATTAAAGGTCAAAACACGAGAAATCTGCAAGAATACTTAATGTACCATTGATTATTCAGCACTTAGTTTGCATGACAAAAAGTGAATAGCTAGTACTTGATTTCATATGACTTTAATCCGATAGTAGGTAATCTATATATTCAGTTTATATGTTGAACTGCAAGTACAGCAAATATTGACGCGTATGTGTACATAAAGTAAATACATCCATATATTCAAAACAAATATTTAAAATTTGTAAATTCGATAAAAAATTACATCATTTTTCAAATTCAAATTCGATGCTTTAATGTCATCTTATTCAATAGTGAATTTTTTTTCAAATTACCTCAATTATGACCAGATCATAGGGCTGTTTTTTTTTTAAACTTTTAAAAAGTTCTTGAAATACTGGCAGACCCATTAATTCACAAACAGGGTTGCCTATGTTTTCCATCATTGCTTTAAAATTTACTGTTTGAAACTGCTTAAAATAATCGTACGTCATGTTATTAATTATAGCTGGCAAAGTCCCATCCAGACTAAAATCTTTATAATTCGGTAAAGGCTTTTTTAATGGAAAATGGCTGTAAACATCCACTTGATGGCCTCTTTCCGCTAAACTTTTCATTAAGGCTTCGCACATGACAAAATGACTTTTTCCATGCAGAGGAAATAAACCCAGAATTCTCAATCCATCGATGCACTGACTACTGCAGGCCAGTACGATGACGATCGTTAGCAAAATCGTGTTGTGTCTTCCGTACATATTTTATATTCTGCAAAAATACGTTTTAACTTTTTATAATTACGTGTAATTAACATTACTTAAGTTCATTATTCTCTATAACATTCCTAGTAGAAATGAAACGCGGTAAGTGGGCAGTTTCTGAAAGGATGAGTTTGTAAGTAGTTCGCTACCGAGAAACCGTGCCAAAAGTGTATCGCTATACCTAACTGTCCAGTTATGATGACGTGCTGCGGATTCATAAACTATAGCAATTGGGCCATACGCGTCGTAAGTTCTATCACGGGCATGCAGGCTGCTGTGTCATTTGTCCTCGCAATTCCGAATATTAGTTCGTCACGGTATTCATATCATTAATGTACCTGTACTCGTATATGATAAGAAGTTAAAAATATTCTTAGTCAATTTGTCCGACTCTCGCGATACTCCGATTGTCATTACACAGCTGATTGGCGTGGTTTCGTCTAATCTCGAAACACTCCTAGCGTGATAAAAGTCAAGTCTATCATTTAATTTTCTAATCGATGTAAGTCTCTATATCTCAATTTTCTTTCTAAATATATGCACACGTGTCAAAGAATTTGGTTCATTTACTTTCATTTTTAAATTATAAAATTATAAGTTTCAGAGTAAATTAAATTGTGTAGAGTTTCAGCGTATTTTCTAATCATTTTCTACCTGCGTTATCAGTAGCTGTAATGTCTATATGAACAACCGTCCTTGATCATTTTTTATGGAGATTATATTCTACCAGGGATGGTATATACTGCTTTTAACGTAATCGCGAACCTAAAATACTCATATGATTAAGAATATTCTTAACATCTTTGATTAAACCTATTCTTCAACAGTTATCGCGCCCAATGTATAACTTCCGAAGGATATTATAAATATATATATTTATCTTTACAAATTTATTACATTATAAATAGTGTACATGAAATATATGTATATACTTCGGGCAACGGTCCCGGCTGAAACTACACGAAATAATTTATTTCTAAGTTATTTACCTATACTTATGTACATCCTAACAGATTTTGCATATATCCTATATATGTTTTATATACAAAATTAATAAAAATATACGTAGATATTTGAACAAGCTATAGCTATTAATATCGAAACAAAAGTTCCATATTTTAGGCTAGAGATCAGTTCATCGGGAGGTCTGTGACCTACAGAGTATACTCTTCTTTTAAGTCCTTTAAAAAAAGCCAATATAAATAGAAAATAAAAATTATTTGTCTGAAATACTGTCTTAGCTATTTTGAATAGTTCCTAAATTAATAAGGCCTTGAATGTACTTTAAAAAATCTTGTCCAACGCACTGTCTTATAAATTTTCAGATATTTCGTATTTATTTTACACTTTTTATCTTTATCATATTCTTTAACAATGAATCTCAAATCAATACTTCATTACCTTAATTATGAAACGTTAACTACAGATTTGCGATAATGTAACTTACAACCAAACCAGGAAATTCTTAGTGGAGGTCTCGATCACTATCGGTTATGACATAGAATTTAATCTAATTATACAAATAGCTTATCATTCTGATGCACAACAATTCAAATTGTACTAATAATTGGATAGATCATCTGTTTACATAAATTAACATTAGTTTAATAGATGAAATTTTATTTTAATCAATTTAAGCAGGATTCTGGACTAAGAAAAATTATTTACATTTGCTATTTAAGAAATAAAAAGTTTTTGGTATGCAGAAAAGAATATTTTGTACTGTTATCTGTAGTTAATAAATAATAATGTACATTTTTAAAATATTTTGTTTCTTAGTCCATTCAATGTTCGCACTTTGAAAATATTTATGGTATTATAAAAAAATAATGATGCATTCTATTAACACAAATTAGCTTCACATTTTTGTGCTAATATTATAAAATATTATTCAGAAATTTATGCAGAAAAAATGAATTTACAATTTTATGATATATGCATTTCGTAGTAAATCAAATTAAAATTTCTGAGGATGTAAAATAATACAGTTCATTCACTCATAACAAATTCATTAGTGAAACTTTTCTAAATAAGCGTATATGTATATATATACAACTAAAAATAACTGACATAAATATTTTAATATGTAAAATAATACTTACGATTTTAATAATAAAAATAATTATATTTATACATAGAGTATATGCACGTATAAATATTTATTTTTTATTTTAACGGTCTTATTACAATAAATTACATCACAGAAGAAGCAGCACTAATTTATGATGACTTCATCGCACTATAGTCAGCTTAACACTGAACAGCAATAGCTGTACAGTTGCCAACGTATTTCGTATTTATCTGACGGTAAAGAAGCTATAGCACGTTTCCCCTCTACGAAATTACTGGAGAAAAAATGCAAAGTCACAGTCTTCCTTCTATTTATCAATTATTAGTTACTTGTTATGTCCATTATCAAATGAACTTTGTCATAATCATTTTTGCAAATAATGATAATATAAATTTTTATTTCACTCTTTATGTCTTATAAGAATATATATAAGTCTTTATTATACCATTAGGTTTACATTAAACTTTTACATTACTTAAATTTATTTAATTCAATTTATTAACTTAATTTAATCTACACTTTTATACAGTAATGTCATTCTTTCTTTCCATCTATCTATTTTCTTATTCTTCTTTTAGGCTCTTCGTCTTGTAAGAATATATGGTTTTTTGAAAATATAAATTCACAATAGGTGCTTTTATTAGAAAAATCACATTTTAGTCATGATATGTTAAACAATAGCATAAATTAAAGTTAGAACGTTTTAAAAAATATATTTTGGCTGGTTGTTTTGGCTAATGTTTCTCGCAAGCGAAAAGTCATCTTTTTAAAATTAAAAATTTTTTTCTTATTAATTAAAAATATCTCGTAGTCTAGTCATTCATTGGATATGAGATGTCACTTACTGGTACTATTATGCCCTTATATATGAATAGTTAAGTAGCTAACGAATAATTTCATCAGAATTTAAGGATATTCTAAAGACCATTTCGAAAATATAAAAGTATTGCTTACTGCGCTCTAAGCTGTATTTTTTTATCTCTTTTTAAGAACCCTTGCAAAAAAATCCTAAAGGAAATCCCGCAGGATTGCCTGCAGGACTTACTATATGTATTATGGATTAAAATCCTTCAGGGATTCTATCCGGAAAATTTAAAAAATTGCATGTAAAGATAATTTGATAATTTCCGTGAGTCAATGGCTTTTTAGGCTGCATGGTTAATTATGATACTAACAAAATTTCGAGATTTAACTTATAAATAAATATATATCGCTAAATAAGGATTAATAATGAACGTGTATATTTACGAAAATTAAGATAACTGGCCGACGAAATAATCATAAAACTAGAGTGAAATACACAGTGAATAATATAATTTCATTATTTTGTTATTGGAGTGGCGGGGCATTAATGACTATTGCCTATAATCTCACATTGCTTTTGTCAAAAACAGGATACGTCATATGTTCCCCTTATAAAAAAGAAGGAAGAGCAACCACCACGTTCCAATAAAGATTGATTATCGCAATTGATAATTATTGCACTATATTATATAATACGACTAGACTGAAAAATAGTAGATTATGGACAGTCCACTCACACAGACAAAAATTGGACAGTCCAGAACTCGTGTAAATTGACACTCGAGCCGAAGGCGCTCTCTTGTCTGTTCCAACAGTTGTGGCAGTCAAAAGCAGATTTTTCTAAGTTTATTTTTTTAATTCATTTTGGAATTCAACGAACTTCCGTTCAACAGGTGTTCCTTATAGTTGTAACTTTTTTACACGAATTATGCACATTTTACTGTCATTTTGCTTGACTATTTCCTACGAGCCTATATACTTATAAAAAGCATCGTATAAAATTTATTTTGTCGAAAATGGTAAGGTCTAAGGTTCCCAAATTTTTACCATCATTTCAGAATATGTAAATGTAATACATGAAATTTTTAGAAATTTTTAAGATACATTTTGAACAGTCTTATTACCCTACTTATGTTAGTTTTGTGTCCATATTCATCCTATGCAAGGTATTAAAAAAAATTAAAAAATTCATAAGTTATTCAGTTTTTGGGAAAAATGCCTTTTTTCAAAAAGCCCATTTTTTATGTGAATATTTATGATGGTACGAGGTGTAATCAAATATCTATCTAACCATGTGTATTAGGTCTCGTTTGGACAGAGGAATAAAAAATATTAAATTTTGTCTCGCACGTTATGGTCATTGTCAGGAAAAAGTCATTTTAAATAGACTTGTGTAAATGATTTTCATTTCTTGCTTTTTGGCTTTCTAGATTTTTTAATTTTATGAGCGCCTTTGTTTTTATATTTCTTTGTTTTACCTTCAGTAAGCGGCTGATCTAGAGTAAACAATGTGTCTTCCTATATTTTTTAATCCATATAAGTATAAGTTTTTTGAATTCCATGATACATTGTTATTTCAAGCGAATCAAATTTTTTTTTTATTTTTCTATGTTAACGCCATGCAAATGAATGGATTGACAGAACTTAAATTTTAACATAATGCTGCATAAACTATCTTGTTCAGGTAAATTATATTGGTTTTGAAAAATTATTTGATAAAAATAAAAGAAATGTTATCATGATTTCTTTTTCATTAAGCATTAGAAGCACGTGTTATCAACTACCTTCCATTCTTGATGCAACAATAAGTATTAGTATAAGTATATTCCTATTTTTATACATAGTCTAGGTATTGAAAGTGAGAATACTATCTATCAAAAAGCAGTTGAACATAAGTTTGACTCCATTTATATTAAGATTTGTTATATTTTGATAAAACAATGATGTGATAAAAATTGATTTTCAATCACATTCGATAATAGGACTAAAATTGCTAATCCTTTCAAAATTTTACATATGAATAGCATTTTTGCTTCCTTAGAGAGAAAGTGTTGTAACGCTGAAAAATTTTTTTTTAAAAAGTTTATAAAAAGATTTTTTAAGACTTTTGGAATAAAAATTTAATAGTTTGGAGAAAATTTTTTTTCCTATCTGTGTGTGCGTGTGTGTATGTATGTATGTATACCTGTGAATCTTGAGAACGCATGTACAGATTTTAAAGTATAAATATTTGTTTTACACGATTTTTTTTGTCACATGAAGCAGGAAAAATAAATTTTAAAATTCATTGATTATCTTTTGTTTTATTTCAGAAAATTACTTTTTGATTTTTAGTTTTTAACTTTATTGTTAAGGGAAGTTTAATGTTTTATAATCTAATAATATGCTTTAAAAAGAGCATTAAATTACCTACAATTTGTTCTTGTTTTTGTACAATTGTACAATTGGATTGTAAAGTTAGCATAAATCTGTTAAATTTGCAGTAATTAATATTTTATATGTTAAAGAAGTTAACAATATTATGAAAAAAAAAATCGGTTTTCTATCAGATTCGATAACAGGTGTAAAACTTCTCAAATCTTTTCAAAATTTAACGTATAAATAGCATTTTTGTTCCATTAAGTTTTTTTAAAAATATTTATATTTCAATAATGATTTGATGACAATTCATGTTTAATATCTCATTTTATTTGTAGTTTCAAATACTTTTAAAATATAATTTATTGAATTATAATTTTTAAATATTTTATGAATGAAATTTGTTTAAAAATTTTAGGTTATGTAATAATAAAAGTTTTTTATATTATTGCAAATAAAAGAAAATTATTATTATTTTCAAATGTAAAAGACGTAATATAAATTAAAAAAAAATTCTAAATTTCTTATATAATTTATTAAATATTTTTAAATAGTTAATTTACTTACTTTATTTATAAATTATATAATAAATGTATATTAGAACAAAACATTAAGTTAGAGGATCTAAGTGCCAATTAATTGTCAACGGTTTCTATCTTTAGAACTATATATTTTTTCCAAATCTATGTTGGATAAATTTTGAAGATATTTAAGTTTTTTTGAATATTTTTGGTTTTAGAATCGTATGATGGATTTTGAAGTTTGTGGTCTCAGTTTATTTATAGTTTTAAATACATTAAAATTCCAAATTTTTAAATTATATTATGAACCTTCAATATCTGATAAATTAATATTTGTTTAAAAGTTTTTGGTTATGTAATAGTCTAAGATATGGATTCACTTGATACTTGAAGAGATTGATTGATTAAATAAAGTTAATTTTAAGTATTTTAAATTTTTTATATTTATGAGGATTTCAGACGCTTATTATTTTTATAGATTGTGTACATATTTATATGGTATAAACTACAGATTGTTTCAGCGGTACTAGATTTTACACAACTATTTTTTCGACTGTTGTAAGGTATGACTTCATACTTTTATTTATTGCTAGTTGTTTGATATGCACATGTGCGGTATGTCAGTGTGTGGAGAAAATATAGATTTCGTGAGATTCATCTGTCGACCTCTATCGAGAACAGCATGAACCATACTGTCGTCTGTACTGTAGAGATCTTGCAGTCATATCATGCTATTCGAGTTTAGTTGAGCCAGAATTCTTATAGTAATCAGTGAAACGTCAGTTTATTACAAGATATTATCTGTGATATATGAATTTTTTATACATTCTTCATATAAAAAATGTTCAGTGAAGCAAATAAAAAGATAATAAAAAACTCGGAGTCAACAGAGGTACTGCAATCTTTCCCTAATTAAATTTTAGTATACGAGTATCTGTGTACTACAAATTTGTTTATATTGTTAAGGTGGATGTTCGCGAGGATGAAGAACAGCTTGTTAAATTTGAAGAAATAATAGAAATACTAGTTTCTGCTGGTTATTACAGAGCAAGGATAAAAGGCTTAGCAAATTTTGATAAGGTTTGTATGTCATGTATGGGTACTCTGAATAGCAGAAAACTACATTATGAACAGAACGAATCGATAATCAAACATAGAGCACTCAACTGTTAAGATAGTATTTTTGCTTAAATTCTGGTGAGAATGGTAATTAAACGACAAAAGCAATATCTTCTCATTAAAATTTATAAATTATGTTAAAGTTTATGAGATTATATTAGTTTTGCATATCTTTCATGATTTTTTTACTCTGGAAACGCTTAATAATTGGTTTAAATTCAGAAAAAGATGTGTTAATTTAAGGTAATTTTTAATTAGTGTACTTTGCTGTGACTTAACATTGATTTTAGCAAAAGTATGTTTAATCCCATTAGGTCTAAAGTTTAATATTTTTTATTAGTATTCAAATTTTTTCAAGTAATTTTAAAAATGTTCAATGTAAATTATTAACAATTATCAGTTGCAAACTAAATACTTAAAATTTTTTTTTAAATTATAGCTTGCGTATTAACAATTTTCGTAAGTTATTAGCAAAAAAAATGAAGCTGAAACTGTATTATATTGTTTATTTATTTACTTTAATTTTGATTTAGAATACTTTATAAGATTTTTATTAACTATTAAAAAAAATTACAGTTTAAATTTGAAATTAGTAAAATATTCATTATAAAATTTATTTTAAAATTATAGCTCATGTTCTAATACTTTTCGTAAGTATTAGCAAAGAAGTTAAATTACAACTGTATTATATTGCTTATTTATGATACGAATTTCCATAGTTTTAACATTTATGATTTATTTTTATAAAACAATTCTTTGATTAAAAGAAATCTTATCACAAAATAAAAAAATATTTGTAATCTTAACATCCTGATTAACCTTTAAAATACAAAAATTAATGTTTTAAATTACATAAATTATTATTAGCTTGAAATTGAATTTTGATTATACTAAAGAAAAACTTCATTATAGTGCTTTCATTAAATTACAGATTAAAATTGTTTGATCAGAAATAAGAAAATCCTATGATGAGAATATGGTTCAGAGTAAGAAGAAAATGCTCCGTTTGCTATTTTTTAACAAAAAAGTTGATGATAAATTTAAAGATTTTTCTTTAAATAGATTAATAATGCAATGTATGAACGTTTTATTTATATGAGAAAAGAAAAATGTAATTTGTCTAATATTTTAATTATACTGTGCAAACAAGCATGCTGTAAACCCTTAGTTTAATTATAATTAAATTATGAAAATATCGTATTATTATTCAATATTAATTATACCAATACCTTTTTGTATATCAAAAAGTTTGCATCTCTGCTTCAATAATTTTCAAATCGTTGAGAATGAAATAGAAAATACTAACTATGTGCCCTAATGCTTGACTTGAAGAAATTATTTTATTTAATGATGGCAATGTAGTATTTTGCAGTTCAATAAATATGTATTTTTTCTAATACAGATTGTCGGAGGTATGACATGGTGCATAGAATCTTGTTACTTTGATGTAGATGTTGATTTACTATTTCAAGAAAATCTCACTATTGGTCAAAAAATGTAAGATATTTTTTAAAAATTATATATTGCTACTATAACGAATAGCAGCTATTTATTATTTTTAGAGCTTTAACCGAGAAAATCGTTGTAATGCTACCGAAAATGAACTGCCCACATAGAATAGAACCACATCAAATTCAAGGATTAGATTGTATACATATATTCCCAGTCATGCAGGTAAAAAATAAAAATGCATCATTTTAATTATTATATAAATGTATAGGTAATTGTGTCCGGGCATATAGTCTTGTTCAAACATAATAACAGAAACTAGCATGAATTAACCGGTATAAAAACACTAGTAGCGAATCAGTATACATGCATTACTATTTCTTCTAATTTCGTATAAACTCTTCAGGAGACTGTGTACACATGCTTTTTTAAAAAGGCTTTGTATGTTATATAATTAGTTGAAAATTACATGTAATTCAAAAAACGATAATTTAGACAAACATTTTTGAATGGTTTAAATGTTAAAAATAGTACAAGAAAGTAGGTGCCTTTTGAAAGGAGGTCCCCGGCGAAATCAGAACATAATAAAGTCTTAAGATCAAAAGTATAAAACCTGCATCGTGACTTATAGCCTAAAAAATATTAATTTAAAAAAAAAAAGTTGATGGGAAAGTTATAAAAAATTATGGAAAATCGAGTCTTTCTGTGCGCGTCTGTTGCTACTTCTATGTATTCTGTTATGTATAGGGAAAAATCTTCTCAGCCTTTTTTAAACATCTCCCGCCAAGAAAGGGGGCCAGTTTTTTAAATTAAATGCCTTTTTATACTCTAAATGATGATACAACTCTTGTACTTTTCCCTTGTAATATAAGAAGGGGCCAATGTCGGGATCCTCCTTATAGAGGTATACCATCTAATTATATTAAGAATTTTAAATGTAAGTATCTTCAATTTTCGCAGTTACATATATATATATGTTACATAATTAGGTGTAGTCAAAACACTGAAAAATTCGTTGACAAAGTTATTTTCATTATAACTCTTTCAAAATAACGCTTATTACAATTTATAAAAAATTATTGTGCCTTTACATTATAAATAATTTAAAAAAATAGTTTCATATGAATCGCTTATTGATAGTAAATATCGAATATGTAGTGGCTGGTGAAAGAATCTATGAAAACTCGAGAAGAAATGGCAGAATATGTACGTTCATTTGCAATAAATCAGTTTAATAAAAGATATGTTTCTAATGAAAGCCGACTTCAAGTTAGTAAAGTGGATGATGACAATTTAATATCCAATATGAAATTGATAAAGGTAATAATAAACATTTATCTACATTATATGAATAACTATACTAATTGAGATTCATTCATTAATTGTGTATTTTAAACTTAGAAAGCGTACGCGCCACGACGCCGATTTAAACAAAAAGACGCTGTGCCAACGGATGAATTTTCGATTGTCAGTAATGCACTGTTGGAGTATGGGGAAATGTTACAAATCTCACAGAGCGTCATTAACAAATTACAGGAAATAAAATCCAATAGTTCTCCGGAAGAGAAAGAAATTACGAAAGAAATGATAGAAAGGAAAATACAAGAGAAGGTAAAAAAACGACTGAAACTAGTTGTTGTGTGCGTTATAAGTTTAATAAGTTGATATATTATTAAAAGCTTTAATAAAGTATCTAACAATGAAATAAATTAATCTTATTGATTTTTATCAATTAGTTTTAGAACTATAAAAATTATATTGAATCATTTTAAAATAGTACTCTAATATTTATTTTACAGAAAAAAGTAGAAGAACTTATGAAAAATTTATCTAAATTTGATGATAATACGGTAAACTTTTTTATTTTTTCAGAACATAAATTGTATCAACTATAAATAAAATAATTTAATAAAATTATTTATTTTAGAATCGTGTAAGTTCTAATGTAGTGGGAAAAATTGTAAGTATACAAGCGCAAGAAGTTGCTAAAGCAGCAGAACAATACGCAGCTTTATCTAGTTCCGAATCTCAGGTAAGTTATTATGCAGCTTTGATTCTGCATTTAGATATAATTTTATTTAAGAATATAATTTATATTCTATTTTTAGAACAAAGATTCACCTGCTACACATACTACAGCAGCACTCGAGAAGCAAAAATCAGCATTAGAAAGTAAAGTTAAAAAGATATCTAAAGATAAAGAGGAATCCGAAAATAAACTAGCGGAAATAACAGAAAAATTAAAGCAAACTCGTGAACGGAGACAGTCAATAAATAAAGCATTTGAAAAAATGAAAGGCATCGAATCCCAGAAAAATATAGGGTATGTGCCAATAAAAAAGAATGTTCTATCAATTAAAACCAGGAATAAATTAGGTTTATGTAAATGTATAGACAAAAAATATTCATTTCTAAATTGTGATTTTGAGAAAACTTGTGAGAATCTCAATAGAAGATAGAGTTTAAAGTTCTTTGTGTGATTAATTCGATGCAGTGGTTTTGTCGATTGCCAAAGAACCAACCATTTGCAATTTTAATTTAATTTATTGCGTGGTTTCGGAGGCTTATATACAGTATAACTTCCTCTTTATGCTTAATTGTTGATGAGGAATTTAAATATCACGTCTATTAAACAATTAATCAACAGATCTGGTTTTATACCACCTTTTTTTTGCCCCGAACCTGGCGACAAGCATAATAATTACTATGTATTGTACTATTCTTTAGGCCTGATAGAAGACTGACAAAGAGAGTCTACACCCATTTTACCAATGTATATGAAAAATCATAGTCGTTTTTAAACATTTATTCAATATAAATTATAACTTATTTCATTATTTGACGTACTTCAAAACTTTAAAATATTAATATTTCTGTGGAGTTTGAATTCCTAAAGGAGATGCAAAATGTTTTTAATCTTCTCTAGCAATAATGTTAATTTCATAAACATTAACAACATTCATCTACGAACGTACCATAACTTTTTTAATGAAAACTGTAAATAAATTTTGTTTGTATAATTTTATTAATTTTTCAGACTTTTACGAAAATTAGAAGATCTTCTTACAGTACACGATGGCTTAAAAGATCAAGAAAATAAATTCCGTGATCAATGCCGAATAGATTTAAATATGTTCAACACTATCGTTGAAGAAATTCAGGCAGGAGAACCGCGAGAAGAAACAGATCGCATCACTGATCACGAGGAACAGAAAGAAATTGTGAATCGATTAAGACTGCAATTGGCTAAGAAAAATCGGGCTATCGCAACCTTAACAAGAAAGTTAGACGATGTCCCAGGAAGATCTGAACTCACCCAGTATCAACGCCGCTTTATGGAACTATACAATCAAGGTGTGTACAATATATTCTTATAACAAAATTGAAATATGTCTAATTTAATAGAATGTATAATATGTTCTTTGCTATTGTCTAATTTAATTCCTTTGAATTACAGTTTCAGCCAAACACAAAGAAACTAAACAGTATTACACTTTATACAATACGTTAGATGATACAAAATTATACTTAAGTAAAGAGCTATCTCTTCTGAATTCCATTCAAGATAATTACAACGAGTGAGTATATATCTTATTTTATAAAATATTTAAGGTAAGCCGGGGAAAGTTGCCACAGATAAGGAAAAAGTTTAAATAAAAAATACTTAACTTTTACTGTTCGATTGTATTCAGTATACAAATGTCTAAAAAATACGTAACAACCCTCTTAATAAATTTTTTTAATATTTAACAGTAAATAACAATTTAACAAAGTAACGCAACAATGGCATCTTTCCCTCACGTGTTTCAAATTATTGTAAACATAAATAAATATTTATCATTTGTAGATAATATTTTTGAATAAATAACAATCAAATAGTACCTTTGGCACAAAGGACAAAATACTCTTACTGGCATCTTACCCTAATGGTTTGAGTTATATAAAAATAATTATAATTAAAAAAATTTAACTTCTTACCTTTTTTATACTGCACTATTATAAATTTGAAAATACTAGTTGTTACGTCGATGAATAATTTTAGATAAAGCTAAAAACTGTATTAAGAAATGAAAATCAAAGTTTTTTTTTTAATATTGAAGCTATATCGTTCCTTTTTTATTGTTTAAATGTTGGTGAATGACTAAATCGATCTTCACGGAACGCAAATTGTTGTTAATATTTTAATTCTTTATTAACAACGTTTCGAAGGTGTAGAAATATAAACCCTCCTCTTCAGGCTAATAACATATACAATATACAAATTTAATCAACTACAATAAAAATTAAAGTCCGGAAAGAACAATAGTGTACAACATACCTCATATGACTTAAAAACTAATGCATAATTTATTATGTTCACATAAAACGCTGACACTCACGAAAACGTTTATCTATAACTGCAAAAGACGAGAAAAATAAAAGTAAAAGAAATTAAAATAAAAATCAATAAGTTATGGAAAATTTGAAAAATATTTTTTAATATATAAATATAAAAATAATTAATAAAATCAAAGATGACTTGTTAAACAAAAGTGACAGTTACCTAGTCAGTTCGTTCGAAACTTTTTATGACAAAATTAACGATAAATATAAAAATAATTTAGATATAACCAAAAATAAAACATTTAATAATCTATTATATCATAGCAGAAGTAATAATAGTTTTAACAATAATAATTATTTTAATAATGACAACAATTTTAATAACAATAACTATATTTTTACTAATAGTAACGACAATAATGATAACAGTTACAATAAAATTGACAACTCATGCAATATTAATGACTTCGAAATTGACAACATTAAGAAAAAATGGCTAGTCAACTTGACAAATGTAGATATACCTGATGATGCAAAGGAAATCTTATCTCTTGGAGAAAAATTTAATTTTACCACTGACTTGTACAAAAATACTTATTTTGAAATATTAAAAAGCTTAGAAGTCGCGATGAACTTTAACAAAAACATTGAAGGAGTGGTCAGGAAAGACATCCTAAAAACAGTCAACACTTTCATTAAAAAGAAAACACATCTTCCCCACGAAGATGCAGCTTTACGAGAAAAAATTAAGAAATCTAAACGCTTTATGAAAAGTAACGATGATATTTTATTCACTCGCGCAGACAAAGGCAGCGTTACGGTCGTAATGAACAAATTAGAATACATTAATAAAGTTGAAACAGATTTAAGAAATGAAACACACTATAAACTAATACAAAAGTCTCCTTTACCTATGCAAAAAAACCTGTAAAAAAATTAATTGACTTATGGAAACAAAAAGGAGTATTTGAACTGATTAACTGTTTTCAGAATGTTACGAATAACCTTAATAGTACCACTCTAGGCAGGGCTTACGCCCTCGTTAATATACATAAAGCCAATTTCCCAGTACGCATTATTGTTTCAGCCTTAAACTCGCTGATGTATAATTTCGATAAAAGCTTGTCGTTATTGTTCAATAAATATATACCACGCCCTACTTCATCACTACAAAATAATTTGAAATTTAAAGAAATTATTAATAGCACACAGGTCCCTGATAAGTACAATCTTGTATCTTTTGATGTGATCTCTCTCTTTTCTCAAACCTCCCGAAGGACCTTATATTACAAGCAATGGTAAAAAGTGAAGGTATATTAAAGATCATTTCAATTTGTCAAAACAAGAGTTTTTAGACGGGATAAACTTTATCTTAAATTCCACTTATATACAGTTCAACAATAAATACTACAAGCAAGTCATGGGGGCTCCAAAGGATTTTTGCACCAGCCCATGGTTTGCTGAAATTACCTTGGAGGCCCTTGAAACTTCATGTTTAAATTCCGTACAAAATGATATATGTTTATATAAGAGATATGTGGACGATTGCTTTTTGATAATAAAACAAGACAAAATAGATTCTACACTGAAAATCTTTAATGCCTTTCACCAATCGTTGAAATTTACAGTGGAAATTGAAAAATCGAATAGATTGAGCTTTGTGGATGTGGAATGCATTGACAAATAACACGATTGTAACAAACTGGTATAGAAAACCGACTGCACTGGGGAGATACATCAATTTTCTTTCACATCATCCATTATCACAAAAATTGCAATTATTTATAATTTGGTCGACAAATGCTACGTCCTCTCCGACAAGCGCTTTCACAAGGATAATA
The DNA here is from genome assembly GCA_900490025.1 of Megastigmus dorsalis. NCBI lineage: Eukaryota > Metazoa > Arthropoda > Insecta > Hymenoptera > Megastigmidae > Megastigmus > Megastigmus dorsalis. The sequence goes on from UELU01142251.1 coordinate 54,800, forward strand.
TTGGCATTATTAAGAAATTTCTTTTAGCCAACAATTACCCTATGCACTTTATAAATAAATATATTAAAAAAAGAATAATGTCTATCAACAATGTTAATAATATTCCGATCAACAATAATAAACAATTACTATCTAAAAATAAAATAGTTTTGCTATACATTAAAAATTTGACACCGTTTATCAATAATATTTTGCGCAAATATATTACTGGTATTAATAAAAATATTAATAAACTCAACAATATGATTAGACTTGGTAAAGATAGCTTAGACCCGCTAGACACAAACAACATTGTTTACAGGATTAGTTGTAATGAATGCGATTGTATATACATAGGTATGAGCAAGAGAAAACTAAAAAAACGTAGAGACGAGTACAAACGTGACGTAAAAAATATTTCCGAAAGATCAGCTCTTGCCATGCACGCGTATACCACCGAGCATACGATCAATTTTGATGATGTAAAGATTATTAACAGAGAGAGTAACAAATTCAAAAGGGAGTTTTCTGAGTGGATGAACACTTTTTATCATAAAAACACGATTAATAGTATTAAAGACACAAATTTTTTAAACAACGTTTATAAAACTTTGAAACTTATACAAAAGCATTCTTAACTATTAGTTAATTTTCACATATTAATTTGTCAATTATAAGTACATTTTTACATAAATATTCCGACTACGACGGGACGAGACGAATCCGGATAATATAAGACCAGAAGAGGCTTTTGGTAACTGAGGATGTCGAGTACGGATTCAGTTTTCGTTTCTTTGCGGCTTGGGTTTTCCCCCACGTTTCAAATAATATTCATGATCTCTGAAGACTGTCACAATTATTATATAGATTAGTTTACTGATTTCCTTCGCAATCGACAACACCTATATAGGTTCAATACAATTTTTGACATTAAGATATTTGACAAATTTCATAAAATATGAGCGAAAAAAGCGGAGGAAAAAGTGAAAGTGAGTTTTCCGCGTTAAAAAATATTTTTCAAATTTTCCATAACTTATTGATTTTAATTTAATTTCTTTTACTTTTATTTTTCTCGTCTTTTGCAGTTATAGATAAACGCTTTCGGGAGTGTCAGCGTTTTATGTGAACATAATAAATTATGCATTAGTTTTTAAGTCATATGAGGTACGTTGTGCACTGTTGTTCTTTCCGGACTTTAATTTTTATTGTAGTTGATTAAATTTGTATATTGTATATGTTATTAGCCTGAGGAGGAGGGTATATGTTTCTACACCCTCGAAACGTCGTTAATAAAGAATTAAAATAATAACAACTATTTGCGTTCCGTGAAAATCGATTTAGTCATTCACCAACGTTTAGAAAATCAAAGTTATGGAAAAATTAACTGAAAATAAAAGTGAAAATTCGGTATTATAGTGTTAATCTAACCAGCTAATCAGAATACAAGTTCCAATCGTACTTATAGATAGAATCATCTTTATACTTATATAGCGAAAATCTAGCTTTGTGGCGTCTTACTCACGCTGGCTTATTCCCCCGGTATATCTTATTATAAATAAGTAAGTACAATAATATATTTTATCCATTCATTTTACAGAGCGATGTCATCTAGCAGTGGTAGAGAACAATTCATAAAACAATTTGAACTTATTGTTGATGGAGTGCAAAGAAACAAAGCAAAGGTAGGATAACATGCATGACTATGGTAGGATCGACTACTTCTTTCTAAATAATATACAAAATATTTTAATAAAAATAGGTGGAAAAACGTTGCGCCGAGGAAAAAAATCGTAGAGATGCTTTAAGTCGTCAACTTGTTACTTTGATGGAACAGCAAAGGAAATACGTTGCTGCGGTCAGGCAGCTTACAATTGAATGTCGCAAAAATGAATCACTTTTAGCTCGGTTACGCGGACCGTGAACATTGAATGATTGAAAATACATTTAGTTGTATGGTTGTTAAGATATTTGTAATTAATATAGTAATTTTTTTATAATATTTAATAAGGCTATCTTTAATAAATATTTAATAAATCTTAATATTTTAATTAAATTTTAATAATTAATAAGGATAAATAAAATACTAAATTTTATGCAAATTCATAGTCATTCGTTCATTATGGTGTTATTCTCATTATTATCCAAAATTTCTTACTAATATTTTAAAAGGAAGATTGGGGCATAAACGTCATCCTAGCTTTAACTAAATATTTTAATATTAATATTGATAGTTGGATACTAAAAAAGGAAGAAACATATAAAGCAGCATGTCAAGAATTAGATACAGCATTTCTTCAATATTTTAATAAATGTTAATAAATTTTAATATTTATTTATTATTATAATAATAAAAATGTGACATAACAGCCCCGACTATTTAATAGATGGGATAAGTGTGTCTGATAGGTGGGCACAAATGTCATAATAAAATATGCATAAAATAAAATTTGTATATTAGATTTTAGTTTAGTTTGAATATTTTTAAATTAAAATTAAAATTTGTGATTAATCTTTTCTGTAGAGTGGTTCTGGGTATACCAAATTCTAGTGCAGAACATTTAATTGATTTTCTTTCTTTTACACTGTCAAGAGCCAATTACATTTGACCATCAGCCCAACTAGCTCTGTTACTTTTTTTATAATGACGCCCCATCTATTACTTTCTATTTCTCAAATAGATACCTATTATAACCATAGCAACTACCGATCGAAGTCTTGAAAATTCATCGAGAATTAATTAAAAAAGAAATTAAAGTTGATGAATCGAATTTTAAAATACACCCACTTAGAAAAATTTTGAATACTTAATTTTTGCCTAACTCTAGATAATAAATACCTGAGCGCTCGTCAAAGCATATATTTATTAAAGTTTTTATGGGGTGACTGTTTAAATGCTGAGCTCTTCGTGCCCGAGTCTCCTCTATATTATTTTCCAATCATTTAGTGAAATACACCATAATTATTAAACTAAAGTAGGTTCAAATAAATTAAATAAAATCATTAATTAAAATCTGTAAGCCTAAGTCAAATATATTGTTATAACATAATAAGTATTTGAATAGCATACTTCTTATTCTAATTAATAAAGCAGAAAGGTATTACATTCAGAATTGGCACGAGGTCGTGTCAAAGATTCATAACCAAACATTTACACGCGATGCAGGGGTGCGACGCACTAAGAATTTCATTTTTCGTGATACTTCGTATTTCTTGGACTAATAATTGATTGCCCAAGAATCATCAATAATGAAATTACACGTGAAAATGAATTTTTCTCTATAACAATATATCTTTGTGTCATTACTGTTCTATTTTGATTTGATTGCATGATAACTGCACATAAATTTCAAAGTCACACATAAAACGTAATAATTTGAAAGTAGAAATTTTATTTCCTCCATTTTTTGTTCAATTTTTGTTTTTAGATTACGCAAAAAATAGCACTTATTGGTATTGCAGTAAACTTCTAATACGAAATGAATATTTTATTCCGAACAGCACATGCTCCAATATAGTTTTACTTTCAAAACATAACAATGTCATACTTCTAATATAAATTATTTAATCCTCTTGCGCCCAGGCTTATATATACATATATTATATGGTAATTCTATGATGATATGATATCTCTTTTTTACTAGTTTCAACAAAGTCATATTAACACATTAACGTCCAAATAATTTTTATTTTTCAGTGTATGAATAATTTTTTTCTAATTGTTTCAGGATTCATCTTTCGATTATAATCGACGATAATTATCGTTGCTAGAATTAGTCTATCTTAGGTCAATTGGAAAGCTCATCAATATAAATTTATTTAAGAGAATATTTTGATAACTTCTTAACCGGCCTAATGTGACTAGGTTTTTCTGAAAATTATAACATACATTTTACAGGATAACGTATTTTGTTTAAAATATTTTCTGAAAACGTACCTGAGAATCTTCGTTTTCTGAAGTAGTATGTGTGCAATGCAACCTATACAAGGTATAATGACGTGATTACAGAGGTTTTATGTACAATTTTACCTAAGGTGGCACTCCAATATTAAAGAATAAATAAGATTAAAAATGATAAAATTGCAAAGTATTACTATACAGAAAGGTATTATGAGCATATGTGAGTTCCTCTGTTGGACTCATTTATCATACAAATACAGACAGATAAACTCATAATGATTCTTTTGTAATTTCTTAAACATATAATTTATCACCTCAACTTCACAAAGTCAAATTTGATTTGAATATTGATTATTATAGGCTGCCCACGTGTACTTGAGTTACCTTAAAAAAAGGAGAAACTTTTGATTATGTTAATTTTCATCAATAAATATTTCTACTATCTAGTAGTTATATACCAAAATTCGAATTCGAGTATTAAATTGAATCATTTGTTCCAATGTCCTTAAAGAATGAATAAAAAAATAAAAATAGATTTTCAAATTTAAAAGTCGTCTTTGAAACGCCGAGGCTATGGTATACCTTATTTCACATCTTTTTTTTCTGATAAAAATACATAAATTTAAATATTCAACATTTAAAAAATAATTTTAATGCAGACGGGATCCCCATTTCACTGCTGCACCCATCGTCGTAGTCGGACGAGGAACCATAGAAGTCTCGACAGGTCCGAGAATTTTTTGCGGAAGGTCCCTTTGTCGATTTGTACCGCGCAAATAGTTGTCGGAGAGGTTTCAAGGGATAGTGCACCCGCGCTCTCCCAGGCGAAGCCTTGCCACCAGCATTTGAAGTAGGCAGTCGGCCGGCCTCAATGCCTCTTGTTATTTTATTATATGTATATGAAGTACTTTACTGCTTAGATTTAGGCTGTTGTAATCGTAGAAATTTTTTTCTTCAGCGTTATTCTCGCTAATTATTCAGGTAATAGTAGATTATATATGTTGCCGAGAACATTTACTCTGGTAGAAAATTGTCTAGTTTTATTACAGCGCCTAGCTTATTTAGAGGGGCCCTTGAAGAATAAACGGGGCGTCATGATAAAACTAGATATATTTTTACCAGGGTAGAAAAAATAGTAATGCTATTGTAAACATTTTAAAGCTGAATATATAAACAATATGCAAAGTAAACGGTCAAATTTGCAGAGAACGCGATCTAACTTTCCAAAAATTGGTGCGTTAACTGGAACATATATTTAAAGAGATAAAACGTACACGATAGTAAAAATGAATATTTTTTATTGGCACAACGTCTGATGTTAAATTTTTTTTATTTATTATGTCTGTGCTCTATTATTTAATACATTTTGGAAATAATATACTACCCTACTATTTATATGAGTTTTCAAAAAAACTTGTAGAGAAAAAATAAAAACTATCAAAAATCGAAAGAAATTTTTTTTTATTGCTACACACGCACGCACGCAAGCACGCATGCATATACATACAAACACAGACACAAAAAAAATACTCAATTTTTGTTCCAATGATATTAAAAAATGTTTTTAAGCGTTTTTTGTAAAACAAATTTTTTACCGATATAAAGCGTTCTATCTAAGTAAAATACTTCATAAATTTTAATAAAATACTCAAATGCAGTAAGTTTTCTTCGAAACTTATAAATTTTTCAGCTATTATTTCGAACTTTTATATATGTTTATATATATTTATTATTCTATATTTATTTTTCTTTCTTCGGTTTTTCAAATTTGTATATAAATTATAGATATGTATGTTATCTAAAAAAAAAAAACACAAAAAAAGTCCTATAAATAAATATACTAAAAACTATTAGAAATTAAGTTTTTTTTTCTGATTTTTGAAACAATTTGGTTATTATATTTTTAATTGCATTGTTATATTTAAAAAATTATTTTATTTGAACAGTATTTAAACCGTACCGAAGTTGGGGACAGTACCAGAGTTCAAATGTACACAATTCTTCATATGAAATGTGTTTGTTTTTATGTTTCAACTACATTATTTACTTATTTTCAAGATAAAATAAAAATTTATCATTAAATTAAAAAAAATTTTTAAAAAACGTTAATAAAAGACGGCGCGTTGTTCCGAACGGTTGTACCGCGCTGAATATATACGAGGTGTGATCAAAAAGTAAGGTGACTTTTTAAATTTCGCGAGATGCGTACAGTCGATATTCGTTTTCTTTTTTTCTTATGTTGGTATACTCGTCCCAAGCATATGTGCACAGTTTCAGCTACATAGCATTTTTTGTTTGTTTATGAGAGGCATAAAGATTAGAAATGTTTTACGTGTTCGGCGATTTTCTGCTGTCGAAAAAAATGGATCAAAGAATTTGCATCCAATTTTGTGCAAAAAATGGAATTAAGTGCTCCAAAACACTTGAAATGTTGATAGTGGCATACGGTGAGTGTACTCTGAGTAAAAAAAATGTTTATAAGTTGTACAAGCTCTTTCGGGAAGACCGAGAAGATGTTAATGACGAAGCTCGCCCTGGACGTCCCAGCACGTCAACAATGGATGAAAACGTTGAAGAAGTGAAGAAAATAGTGTTGGCGAATCGTCGAATTACCATTGGAGAAGTTGCTGATGATGTCGGCATCTCGTTTGGCTCGTGCCAAGCAATTTTAGTGGATTTTTTGGGCATGAGACGTGTGTCAGCGAAGTTTGTTCCGAAATTGCTAAATTTTGACCAAAAGAGCCGTCGCGTGAGCATCGCTCATGAGCTGTTGAATGACGTTAACCGCGACCCAGACTTGCTCAAAAAAATCATAACAGGTGATGAAACATGAGTATATGGTTATGACGTCGAAACTAAGGCTCAATCATCCAAGTGGAAGCATTCTGGATCACCATGACCAAAAAAAGCACGCATCGCTGGAAGAGCTCAAGGCTATACCAAAAAGTGCTTATTAGAAATGCTTTGAGGATTGAAAAAAGCGCTGGCACAAATATATTATATCCGAGGAGGATTACTTTGAAGGGGACAACATAAATATTGATGAATAAATAAATATTTTTTGATAAAAATAAAAAGTCACCTTACTTTTTTATCACACCTCGTACGTGCTAAATTTCAGGGAGGTGCTTCAATATTTAAATCAATTTTTTTTTGTTAAAAATTTAAAGTATCTGAGAATTCACCATATAAACTTGAAAAGTTTCTGGTAAAGAGCAATTTTTAAAGTTAAAAACAAATTTCATTAACATATTATACAGTCTTAGCAACCTGTTTATTCATTCACGTTGACATCTTATGCATTATGCACAAAAAATAAAAAGAGAATTTCGATGGAAAAGGATTATTTTACATAAAATTCTCGATATAATAAAGTAGTACGTTAAAAGTTTCCCTATAGCCAACGCTAGACATGAGAGTCACGTAAAACTGGAAGCGAGAAGAACACTTGACTGGGATTTTCCGATTCCTGAAAGTCCGACAAAACTATAACGAACTGAAATCCGGTGGAGAAGGGCGCCAACATATAATATACTCGTCGAGTCTCCCACGTCACCGTGCGGTGAAGCTTTTCGTTCGTGTTTGGGTTTTTAAAGCACTTGGAACGTGAAACACAGTATTGACTGCATGTCACGTTTCCGTACAGCCAGGCGGGACAATTTGCGCACTCTTTGTAAAATAAAGCGGTCGAAGGAGGCTCTCGAAAAGGTAAAGTTATTAGCCATCCCCTGGCGCGCTTTTATGAATTAACACAGTGAACAAGTGCTTTTGAGCGCTCTTACCACACCCCTGCCGTCGCGATGGCTGTGTGACTCGCCCAGAGTATATTTTTCTTTGGGTTTTTAATTAGTTCGGTCATTAATTAAATACGACTCTCCTTTGGACTCGATTCGACTCCGACAGCCTTCGTCTCTCTCTCTCTCTCTCTCTCTCTCTCTCTCTCTCTCTCTCTCTCTCTCTTCCATCACCCTTCCCTCCCACTCTCAGCACACTCATTCCTCATTTACCTAACAGACCGACTCTTTTCTCCTGATCTGTCTTACCTACTCCCTCCATCCCCTTCCCTTATTTTCTCACTCTTACCCTTTCGCGCATTCATCGTAGACTGCTTGCTACCCTTTAGAAGTTTTAATTTCGCTAACGTGTAAACACGTAAGCACTAATTTATGTTACCGCTACAGACGTTTTAAAAGATAAGCGTGTCGCTTGTTTATTTGGTCTTGATTTACGGTGGAAATATAAATATTTTACCCATAATAAGAATGTTTAAAAGTTGCATATTTTCCTTAACTGAATACTAACGATTACTTTGTATGTGACCAAATTCATCTTGAATTCAACGGGCAGAGTATTTGCCCATCACCGACCATTTTGACAGTTGAGTATGTTATTCTCCTTGGATAATAATTTAACACGTATTTTTTTTACATCAATAAAATTTTAAAATATAAATACAAATTTATATTTTAAAATTGCAACATAATTTATCAATTTAAAAGTATTATCTATAACTCTAATATAATAATTTTACTGTACCTATAATTCTTTTCAAACTTTTTACACCGTCTTTAATAATTAATAAAAATTTAATAATTATATATTTTTTGTAATTATAGTTATGAAAAAATAAGTGAATATTTAGCACTACCGAAATGTGGAAAGACTAGGCTCTCCACAAGCTCCTTCCTTGTTTCGGAAGTAAGTGCATGCATGTCATTTTTAAGCGTGCGAAGAGTACCGAAGACGCGACCGAGAACATGTCCCACGTTCCTGGCCCAGCAAAGTGTAGGGGTGAGCCAGACGCCGCTACATTTGACCTCCTCAGAATACGGAAGAGCACGCCCCTGGCTCTCAACCCGAACCCAACCCTCTGTATGTCTTTAAGATTAAGCCAAGATATATATGCCTTACTTCCCATGATCATGACCTTCGTCTTATCTGCATTAAGTATGAGCTCGTTGTTGATCGCCCACGCAGCAACCGCTAACGCATCTCTACTGACCGCCGCAATACCTACAGACAGATTAGCTAGTGGACAGAAGAAGTAAATGTGAGCATCGCCAGCAAAAATAATATACTTTGAATAGCGAAGTACCGCGGGCAGATTATTGATAAAAAATTAAAAAAAGTAGGGGATCCAAGATAATGCATTGTAGCACACCAGCTGTGAGTCTGATCCAATCCGAGACTATGCCTCCTTGATGATTATCTACAGCCTGCAGACGATCCGCGAGGTATTGTAAAACCATGCGAATACGTCCTCAGTGACTGCAAGAAGTGTGACCCCTGCGAAAGACGGCCTGTCTGAGATTTAGAAGACCGTGTCTCTCTAGGTGCTGCGAGAGCTGGTTATGAACCAGGTACTTAAGAATTTTTGAGATTTCTGGAAGCATTGTAATTCGACGAATTACAGAATACATAAGTGATATCGCAGTTACAGCTTAATAATACACTAATACAAAATAAAATTCGCAAAAATAAGTCTCATATCTTTCAGTCGCAAAATAAAAGTTAAAGGGGGCAGCATAAATACACACATACAGCTAAAAATGGAGTATATGGGACGCTACAAAATAAATTAACATTCAGTAATGCCCCATGGCATACGTGTATACGTCAGTCTAGGTTTAATAGGTGCTTCCCCACCGCTGATTTAAACCTGCCGAGCGAAGGAACGTAGCGAATCTCATCAGGCAAAGAATTCCAAAAATGCGCACCTTGGACTTGGAACGAGCGCCTGCCAGTTTCTGTACGCATCCAGGGGAGCGCAAGTCCTTTTATCTCTCCCCTTACAGGGCCCCTAGGCACATATCTGGAGAAGAGACACTGCAGACAGTCTGGTGTATTCATACGCAAGATTTTGTACATTAGTACAGCCATCTTTGAAAAATCCGAAAGTTTTGAAGCGCCATTGAGCGGATTCGAGGCTGATCTTTAGGTGATTGATTCTACACCGTGCTAAGTTCACCGGTCAATAACCGCTAACTCCCTTTTCGCATTGGACAGTGAGAAGAAATTGCCAGATCTAGCCAGTCTACTAGCCCTGGCTGTTTCAAAATTTCGGACAAAAGCCCATACGAGCGGATTCGAGACTGATCTTTGGATCCAGCCAGTCTAGGCCAGCCCTGGCTGTTTCAAAATTTCTGACAAAAGACCATACGAGCGGATTCGAGGCTGATCTTTGGATCTAGCCAGTCTCAGCCAGTTTGGGTCATTTTAAGACTACGAGCACACACAAAAAAAAATATATATACACAATAAACAGACAATCCTCAAATCGACAATGAATCCCAGACTTTTTTCGTGGTCAAAAAAGTGAGTGAGTAGTAGATCCATCGGGGATCTGAGTGAAATCGATTCAGAAATGGAAAAGTTCGGAAATTTCGCAACTATCGCAGAATCGACCAAAGGAAGTAGGTATCTCCCTAATACAGCATCGGCATACAACGATGAAACAGAAAAATCGTCAGCCCTAATAGCTTCGGAAATGACTAAGGGGAAAGTCAGTATGACAAAATGTTATGCTTCGCTGCCAGAAAGATCAAGAAAGCGTTCGAAAAAGTTAGGTCTCCAAATGCGCAATATATACCACAAACGCCAATGGGCGCTAGACAAAAAACATTTATATACACAACACCGGAATCGCGTAATAACCCGTCGGATGCACAACGCTATGCCCAAGCTGCAACGCAGAATTTTAACCTCACGCCATGCGACGCTATAAATCAAACGCGAGCATATTCCGATTATCCGACTAAGGTCCATAACACGTACGGAACACCCGGAATCCCTCCATGGCCATTACCTGGTTCGATAATTCAAAACCAAGTTACTCCAAGCACAGCACAAGTGAAATATCTGCAGTCGACTTTATACAAAACTTGTACGTCCGACTGGAGGAAAGAGAATGCTCTTGACGTTGTGGACCAAGTAAGGGCACGACTACTAGTTGCCCAACAAGAACACGAGAACGTCGGGGTCCGAGCTACAAAGTCAACAAAAGTCTGCGACTATTGTCATGAATCAGGTCATATTGAGACAAATTGTAAAAGAAAATCCTATGACACGTTAATCTGCGAATTTGCTTAAGTTTCTAAGTCATCAGACAAGTATAAATATTCATAACTAAAGTTTAATTATTGCAATTACATTGGCATAAAGTGCCTAAATGTTGAAAAAATATTTGAATTATTTAACAGCAAGTACCAAAGCCTCTGAATCACTCTGTTGATCATGAGAAACTACTTCTGAGCTGTACTCTAATACAACAAGTACCAAAGTCTCTGAATCTCCCTGTTGATCACGCGAAACTACTTTTCAATTGTACTACATGAATTCAATATTTCAAAGATGATTCTACGAAAAAGTACATTTAAGTGCTAAAGCTTCTGAATAATAAAAATGATTAAATGAAACTACCACTAAATTTCTATGACTTAAATAATTCTTTATACATGATCTAAAATACATGTATTTATACATCTAAAATGTATCTCAAGTACTCCTAAAAATATTAAAAAAGGAAAGGAAACTGTGGCCTTAAACATATCGATAAAAAAAAAAAGAAAAAAACTCAGAACGAATAAACAAAAAAAAAAGGCAAATATCACATAAAAAGCTAAAAAGAACGCTAATATATAAAAAAGTAAATAACAAAAAAAATGAAAATAGTAACATTTATATAAATACAGGGTGTCCCTAAAGTATGGACACACCTTAAAATCTCGGAAACTAGTGGCACTAGAAAAAAACTTTAAATACAAAAGTTTCCGCAAATCAAACGGCGCATCCGATCGTGACCTTGAATTTGACCTTTGGATTTGACCTTCAGGGTCATTTGAAGGTCAAGTCGAATTTTTTCAAGGGGACCCCGCCTTTTTCTTATAGAAATGGAAAGCGGAAAAAAATTTCTATTCAACGATATGAATAACATAGGGCTAAATGAGCGAAATTTGGTATAAAACTGCCATAAGTTTTTCTATCGAAGTTTCTGGAAATAAAACGGTGCATTTGACGTTGACCATGTATTTGACTTTCAAACATTTGGCCATAGATTTGGTTTTCGATCCGTTTGAAACTAACATTTTCAATTTTACAGTGCAGCCAGTGAAGGCAAGACACAGTGATATCCAGCCAGTAAAGGCAAGACACGCTGGTGTCCAGTCAGTGAAGGCAAGACACGCTGGTGTGCAGCCAGTGAAGGCAAGACACGTTGGTGTCCGACTGGTGAAGTCCAACTAGCATCTTTTAGAAATCGTGACTTCTAAAAGTTAACGTTCATGTTCGAAATGTCCTCCATTATTCAGTTGGTAATACCCCATACGATTATAAAATGCTGAAACTGCCTTTTGGATCATATCATTTGGGATCGCCTGAATTACTTCAATAATACGTTGAGCCAACTCTTCCAAATTCGCAGGTTTTATAGCATAAACTTTGCTTTTAACGTAACCCCATAAAAAGTAATCTAATGGCGTCATGTCAGGTGAACGAGGTGGCCAGTCAATGGTTCCTCTGCGGTCTATCACTCGTCCTGGAAATGTTTCATTTAAATAATTACGTACATTTCTAGCGTAATGCGGGGGTGCTTCATCTTGTTGAAAGTAAGTAATGTTAAAGTTTTCACCGACAATATCATTTATTGCAGGCACGATTTGATTCCTCAACATGTCTTCATACTTTTCTCCGTTTAAATTGCCTTCTATGAAAAATGGCCCTACTATTCTATCATTTATTATGCCTGCCCAAACATTGAGTTTCTGTGGGTGTTGTGTATGTGATTCCAAAAACCAGTCAGGATTCTCCGATGCCCAGAAACGACAATTGTGTCGATTAACGTTACCATTCAACTGGAAGGTAGCTTCATCGGAAAAAAATATTTCGTTTAAAAAATTTGGTCTAGCATCAATACGGTTCATCATTAATTCGGCAAATTCCAGTCTTGGATCGAAATCATCCTCGTTCAACTCCTGTACTAATTTCACTTTATATGGATGAAACTTCTCGAGTTTCATTATTCTGTAAACAGACGTTTTACAAACACCAGTTTCAGCAGATACTTGTCTAACGGAAGTTCCAGGATTTTCTACGAAAGATAATGCCACATTCAAAGCGGTTTCATGATCAGTCACTGTAGTCGATCTTCCAATTTTAGGTCGATCTTTAACGCTACCAGTTTGCTCAAAACGAGAAACAATTTTTCCCACTGTCTTTTTCGAAATTCTTGGTTGCAACGGTAGCCGGAGTTCTGCGTTAAAGAGATCCGAAACTCGCCGATATGACCTAACCATATTACCCCATCCTCGCATCATGAGGATGCTTATTCGTTCACGTTCTGTGAGACGATTCATTCTCAAATACAGAAAACGAAACTAAGAATAAACGAAAAGAATCAGTGCGTTGATAGAACTAATTCAGAATGAAAACAACAAAGCACATTAAAATCGATAATTATCTTATGAATGCATACCTGAATATTCACAAAAATTGATCTCTTGGTCCCGTGATTAGTTCAGGTGTGCATATGGGAGGGTTTTTCTCTTAAAAATTGTGAATTCGGCCAAAAACCTTCCTGAGTGCGAATCTGAGATCAGATTTGTAAAATTTGTAAATGACCTTTGGAGAAGTTTTCTGGAATGAAGAAGTATGGTTCTCGTTCAAAAAACTCGACTTGACCTTCAAATGACCCTGAAGATCAAATCCAAGGTCAAATTCAAGGTCACGATCGGATGCGCCATTTGATTTGCGGAAACTTTTATATTTAAAGTTTTTTTCTAGCGCCACTAGTTTCCGAGATTTTCAGGTGTGTCCATACTTTTGGAACACTCTGTATATATACTAGTATAACAAAACGTATTTAGCAAAAACCAAACAAACCTTTTCCGAATTAGTTTAAACCTTCACCTTGTGAGGCCCCCGATCGTCAGACGCCTCACAAGAATATTTCTATCAAATAGGACATTTTGTACTGAGCCCCCGGCCATTGGGTGCCTCAGAAAATTATTTATCCAATTTTCATGATATTTTCAGTACAAATTTTTGTTTTAGAAAAAGGGAAGAAAAGAAAGATCTTTTCATGTCCCTTTACCTACTTATCGTATGATTTCTTTGCACAACCAGTTATTATCACATCTAAAATATTTAAATGTAATATTTTATCATCTCCTCCCTCGCTCTCATAGGGAGCATAGCAGCGCGGACACCCAGATCGACTACTATACCATCCGATCGACTATACTAAGGCCGCGGCATAATCGCGCGCGTTCTCTTGCTCTCACAGCGGCAAGTATAGCAGCACGAACACCCCAATCAACTATTATACCATCCGATCGACTACTAGGGCCAAAGTAAATACGCGCTGCACCAAACTGCACCACAACTTAAGAAATATTAGAAATAGCATATTATATATAGTTTACTCACGATAGAATACCTTTTATACAAATTACCTTATTCTATGCTACATCCATATTTTTATCATTATTTTTTGAGGGAAAAATAGCTAGACTAAAATTGAATGGATTTTTATAGAAATTAATAAAGAATTAGAATCAAATTTTAAATAAAGCAAACCTTTCAAAATAACAAATCTATAAATAAACAATTAATAAATAGTTAGAAACTGCATTCAAAATAACAGAACGATAAAGCGAAATACATCAAATTATACGCACTTAGAAGAACGTAAAAACTATTAGCCAACACCCAAAAAAACAAAATTATTTTTTTTTATTTAATTTCGATAATTATTTACGACTGCAAAGTTAAAATTATCAAATGTAACAAAGTATACGAGAAAATTAGAAATCATAAAGTTTTTTTTAATGATATTTTACTTAAGACATATATATTTAATACATTTACGCTCATGATTACAAAATATTTTTTCTCATAAACGCAATCGATATTTTTTTCAAGTTCAGAAGCAACATATGCATATACATAATTATATATAAAAACTGTTCATATAAAATACACAAATCCAAATATTCTCTTGACGTATAGAAATTTATAATCAAAAGAAATAAAAAATTAAATAAATTATTAGTTAAACTAGAGGCCATCTAAATAAGAAATAACTAGAGGCCATGCAAAGGATGATTAATATAATGAAGTACAATATTAAACATTCTATTCGCAAGTATAAATCTACCATTTCATTAAAAGATAAATTTTATTATGTACAAACATGTCTCACACACAGACGTTTAACTAGGAAAATCACTTTAATTTACATAACCATGCTACCATGAGCACACATATTGTACGGAATGTATCCCTAAACATTCTGCAGCTTCTCAAAGAATATTCAAGAAAAAAAAGGAAAGAAAAAATACAAATATACAAGAGAAACGGATGACTTTTAACACTGAAAAATAATATTATTAAATTCAAGTTACATTATAACAAATAAATTTTTTTCTGATCCCATCTCTGAAAAACAAATGTGTAAAAAGGTAGGAAGGTATAATAATACAATCCACCAAAAATATTTCTTTCGACAATGAAAGATGAATAATAAAAACAGTCATGAACAGGAATAGGGCAATTAAAAACGTATAAACGTTTCCTTACGGTGCCGGCGTGAATACAATACTCCAAGCACCGCATAGACAGGATCATTACGACCTTCATGCACCTTAGTTACGGTATATGTGTTCCACATATACATAATACATTTGGCAACGCTATTTTAGCGTAAATATTAACCATACACATAATATTAAAGACCAGATAAGGACCATAACAAATCAGCAAAAGCAGCATGAGCAATTTCACTAACAAGGAAAGTACCCCCAGGTGTCCCCGACAGATTTCAATAATACTGAGATATGTTATAGTACATCAAAAAATAAAAGACAGGTATTTTTTTTATCGGTGGATATGCACTCTAAGGGGGTGATAACCACCCCCGAGAGTCACCCTTAAATTCACATATTCTTCAATATCTTCAGTTCTCTTCAACATTTTTCAATAAAACAAAATGAAAAAGAATTCTCACAAGAAACGCAACAAAAGTATATAGGCTTCGATTGTAAGGGTTGCAACCCTTAAGGGGGGGAAACACGTTAGGAGACTGATTTTTATTGTTTTTTCATGATTTTTTTTAGAAAGGAAGAATCAATTAGAATGAAACAGCATTTTAAGAACATTTTTTATATATTTTGAACTATTTTTACAAATTATTTGAAATGATTCGGCCCACAAATAACAGAGTTATACGCTGATGAACGCTGCTCCTTATCATTTTAGTTGTTGACTGGCGTGGGTTGTAGCCAATCCAATTTTCATCTGAAATCACACAACTTGAAATTTTACATTAATAACGTATTTTGTAAGAATATGAACCTCAATGGAGGTAAAAATAATGAAAATTACAAATTTAGTAGGTGTTTGAAAAAAATTTTCAATTTTCACCATTTTTTTTCGTTGATTATGCAATAAAAAAATACCTTAAAAAATATAATATCACCTCTATTTCTGGTTCATATTCTTCGTAATATAATAAAGAATCATGACATTTAATTTGAAGA
>UELU01142252.1:0-28572 GCA_900490025.1 Megastigmus dorsalis
CAGCATCAGCAGCATCGGGGGAGAAGAGCTGGAGCCAGCAACGTCGTCGTAGTTCGGTACGCTGACCTTGCCTCTCTCTCTCTCTCTCTCTCTCTCTCTCTCCCTCTCTCTGTCTCTGCAGTCGAAGGACACGCGCGCCACGTTCCGTTACGTTTTAACGCACTTTGTGTGTCCCTCATCGCGCTCTCCTTAAGCTCGCCTATATAGGGTTTTTGCGATAGGGAGGGCTTTTTTATTGCCGCTGGGCCCCCAAGTAATTTACGAGGGCTGCGGCGGCCGAACGGTCAGGGCCATACTACCGCTCCGACTTACAGGTATATCAAGAGAGAGAGAGAGAGAGAGAGAGAGAGAGAGAGAGACCGAGGGAGGCTCTCGCTCTCCTGTGGAAGAGAAGGCAAAAAAAAAAGAACGAGGGACACACAGGTGATGCAATTCGAGGGCAGAGATGAGACGAGCGGCGGCCTTGCTCTGGAAAACGTGTTCGCACCCCGAGATGTGATTCTGCAGTTCTCTCTGTCTCTCTGTGTACACCGCGACCTTGCTACGCTTTCGCAGCGGGTGGTTGGGCTCGCCTATGTTTTCGGAAATGCCTTTTATAAGCAAATAGCCCGTGACCTCAGAGAGTGCAGGGGAACAATGGCTAAGGAAACGCAGAGTCGTGAGTCCCTTTCCAGATTTTTTAGTGCGATCCGATTTCGGGACATTTTTGCGTATCGGTGCAGGGAGATGTATAGCAGAGCGCTCGCTGTGCTGCTTTCAGCGTTTCACGTAAAGTGGCTGTTAAATTTCCAGCGTTGTTACTGTCCAGCGATGCTGTCAGTTGTTATATTAAGTGTTTTCATCGGTGCAAAATAACGTTTATAAAGTACGAACTAACATTCGAGTGGTTCTCATTCCTGATCAATATAATACGTTATAAAAAAAGCATAAATCATACCAAAGAGTTTTATTTATTTATACATTTACAATTTAGAATTAAATAATATAAATAAAGAATATGTATAATCAAGTAAATACATCTGCATTATTTAGAACTTGACATTGGAAAAAAAAATTGTACGAGGAAAAAAGTGAGAGTGTAATATATGTAATTGTAAAACACTGCATTTATAAAATTCTGACTAAAACGAGTAAGCGACTCAAATAAATACTATTAACCTGGCAAAAAAAAAACACAACAGTAAATAAAATGACTCAATTAATTTCTTTTAAATTAAATGAATTCGAAACGCGTTGATGTACATAAATTTACCGTGCGTAACACAACAAACAAGCTTACGCTATTCGTATGTAATCCTCTATTAAAAGGCAAGAAATTCAGCGCAAGAAGTGTTCTATTAACAGCTAAATAGTAGGCAGAAAAAAAGCTCATTTAGTTTTATCTGAGCACAGAGCGAGGAAATGATAAAGAAAGCATCGCGAACACTTAAAGCAGGCCGAAGCAGGCGCTCGAGTGCGTATCTATATACACCGAGCCTAAGAAGCGCGAGCGAGCGCGATCCGTTCCGTCGGCAGCCGTGCAGCGCCGTTACGGCATGGCAGTTCGTGATGCCCTTAAATATCTCTCACACGCTCACACGAGTATATACGTATAATATATCCCGTCTATCTCGCAATCTTCTTTTCACTCTGAATACCATTTCCCAGAATTTGA
The DNA here is from genome assembly GCA_900490025.1 of Megastigmus dorsalis. Lineage (NCBI taxonomy): Eukaryota > Metazoa > Arthropoda > Insecta > Hymenoptera > Megastigmidae > Megastigmus > Megastigmus dorsalis. The sequence goes on from UELU01142252.1 coordinate 1,655, forward strand.
GGAAAAAAAGGGTCAGCCGCGCTCGCCTCTCTACGGTTTTCTAGAATTCTTACATATATATAGTATTTGCATATAATGTGTCTCGCAACAATGAGGTCTTCCGAATAAAAAACCTTACATTCATTCATTTACTGTCTATTGCATATCTCATGTTTATTTTTGTACAAACGTTTTAATCTAGACATTATTTGTAGCTATACGCCATCAACTGATTTATGGAAAAATTTATGTATACAAGTCAAGCACGAGTTTAAATCGTTAAATTAACAAAGCCACTAATCTGTCAGCACGGACGCGATTGGATATATCAATTCGAGCCGAACTGAATATCAAAGTAATAAAACGCTGATCCAGAAGCTGACAAACATGCCCCGAATGTAAAGAAAATCCGTACAAATCGCATGGCAATAAGTCAAGCGAGCGCACGCGTATCTGTGGCGCATGAGAGAGCGAGCGAACATACTCGGGACAACACCATAAAGAAGTATCGTCTGTTTTGACAGGGAATCAAGATGAACAAGCGATATATCCCCGAGCTCCATATATACACATGCAGAGCAACAGCAGCAACAGCAGCACGAGCGAAGCCGAGCGTGTGCAAGGTGTCAGAAAAATTATTTCACGGCCATTAGAGGTGTGTGTGTGTGTGTGTGTGTGTGTGTATGCGGTAGGTATATAATACGCGTAGTAGAGGGTGTCGTCTCGCGGCGCGCCGCCGGGGCAGCCATAACCGTTCCGCGCGTGCCTCATCCCTCTTGCCGACGCGCGCGCGCTACGCTGCTGCAGCGCGCGAGCGGCCGGCCCCACCAGCAGCAGCAGAGCGAGCACCGGAGAGAGAGCAGCGGGGTGCGACCGGAGTCATAAAGTTCCTCTAAACCGAGTGGAATTGCTCTATTATCGCTCTTAACCAATTGTCGGATCGTGTCGAGGGGGGTCTTGCTTGCTCTCTCCCTCCCTCCCTCTCTCTCTCGCACTCGCACTCGCACTCGCACTCTTCCTTTTGCGAGCGCAGAGAGGCGTGATCGCGTGGATGACTGCTAACCTTCCTCGGATGTGCGCGCCCCGCTGCTGCTGTTGTAGTATGGGGAAATAAATTTCGGCCCGATCGGCATGCAGCGCGCTTCCTCGGACTTACAATTAGCCGCGATAGATTCGATATGATCGTCGCGCGAGCCCGACGCTCTCATGGTGTGCTTATACACATATAGGCGCGAGAGAGAGAGAGAGAGAGAGAGAGAGAGAGAGCGCACGCGCGCGATACATCACGTCGAGGCTCGTGAAACCGATAAAATCGCTTTCTTTACGAATCAATTACAATGAAGGATGGCTGGCCTGTGTAAGTGTATGTGCGTCCATGTGTGCTTGTAACTCTCGTGTCATAGCTATGAGGATTGCCGGTGTGGTGTGTATACCGGCTGATCAATGTTTACCTTTTTTTCGCTTCCCTTTTCGTACATGTGCGCGCGACAATGATCGGGACTCTTTACGACTTCCATGATTTACGTTTCTTTCTTTTATTCGCCTCTCCCTGCTTGTTATCCAATATTTTTGTTCGTATACAGATACATTTGAACGCTTTATTTCCAATGGGTTTACTGTAAAATAATGACCATTACGTGCGATAAATAATTACAGTGACGGTTTAAGCAATTCATTCCTTTATGAAAATTAATTAGTTTTTTAAGTTATTGAATCTTTTACTAACAATTAATTATTATTTTGCATTCATAATTATCATGAAAAATATTTGGTGAAGTAGTCCTTCCTTTGAATATCAACGGAAACGCAAGAATATTTGTAAAAGGCCATCTTATTAAAATTAAATCAGTTGAACTTGAATAATATACGAAAGTTAAATTACATGAATTTCGCAGAAATCATGATCATTTAGCTTTGAAATAATTTACGAGATCAAAATAGATTTATATTATTATGCATCAAAAATAAGGAGAGGCATTAATTTTGGTGCGCCGAGTGTGTACGGTCTGGACAAGATGGTATCGGCTGAAAAACGCCAATCAACTGGAAAATCTCTGAATGAGAGAGAACTTTACGCCGCGGTGTGTAGTTTGAAAAGGGAGAAGCTTTCATAAATTGTTGGAGGAGAACACCCGACGCCTGCTGTCACTCGTACTGGTTTCAACCGTGGTGAGCTTGCAAATCAAGCGTGATTAACGATACGGCGTAGCTCGTTAGTCGAAACGCGACTGACTCGCGCTCGTTTGCACGGCGTTAAATAATTTTTAATTGAAGTTGTAAACTATCTCGCCTTTCCTGTTTTATGCATTTTGCCAAAAATTCGCCCCGTTAAAAGCGTATAAAAACCCATCTTTTACGAAATATTTTATTGAAAGCTTTTCCTTTTAATGCACATTTAATTGCTTCGTATTACTCTTTCATTGCGGTGATCTTTATAACTATTTGTCAAACTTTATCATTATTATCTGGGATTTACAAATACATCTGTAAGGCAAATAAACATATAGTTATCAATGAATGAAAAGAAAATTATTAGTATTTGTGCTTATATAAAAAGATAACCCTCTAAAATAATCAACGAAATGTTGTTTTCATATACGACATTGGTTATTAAACTACATTCAAAACTTACAATTTATAGTCAATAACCTGATAAAATTGTTGCTGGTACCGACAATGCAAATTCACCACCAAAACACACATAGCTAGGAACCACAGTACACATCTCGGTTCTTCATCCATTGTGATATTTGCCTTTCGATACTCGGTTCTATATACAGTCCCATTCAAGTGACGCATATGCTTTATCATATTCCGGGGGTGAGGCGGGTTCGTTAAGTTTTGGGCGTCACTTATCTTGCAACCCCGAGGGTACACCGGCTGGCTCCTAAGGTGTCGTGGCATGCCTATACTCCACGTTCTCATTGCACACGTACAGAGGCACGTATATACATGCAGGGCCGATCGGGTGACACCGTCGTCGTCGTCGTCGCCGTTGCCGCCGCCGCGACGCCCAGGGCAGCCACGGGCAACTTCTCGAAAGTGTCGCGAGCTAAACTGATATGAGAAATGGCCGCTCCGTGCTGGCCGCAGGGGACGAAGGCGTCGGCCACCTATTCGTTATACAGTCGCGCACCCGGCGAGCGAGCGAACCCCCCGCGCGTTCTCAGCCCTATATACCCCCCTTACGATACTTGTATCGGTACAAGGGAATGTAGCGAACGGTCACGGACTTTGTATTGCAAGGTAGAGAGAACCCCGTCCAGACTTGCGGTCACCTTAGTTTACAGTTTGGAAGAAAAGTATAGAGATATTTGGAATCAATGTAGTTTGATGTGGGGGTATGTTCCATTTGCTGGTGGTATTTTAAATAATAGCGAGTTATGTGATAATCAATGTATTTTGTCTTCTAGGTAGACATAGAATAACATTACGTATTCTCGACAAATATTACACTTATATTATTTAAAATTGGCTCCAAGCAAACAATGTTTTATTTCTATCTTTTAATTTGTTATTGTCCTATGAATGTCTGAATAAGAAGATGAATACTAATTGCGCACTGAATATTTTGCGAAAAATTTTTTTGATTTTTCGCTCACCATTCTCATTTGAGATTCAGGGGTTGGAAGTCTAGTGTATGGCGAGAAAGGTGCCGAGAGAGAACTAGCCGATACCTAGAAGAGGGGCAAAAGGAACGCGCTTATCATCGCTTGCAGCCCGCGCGTCGCGCTCGGATCCTTATTTATGGACCTCAGTCAGACGTTCGAGCGGGGCTACGACCACGGCGGCATTCGCGCCTATTTCATCGGCTGCATCGACCGACACACCGGCTTTATTTTTGGAATGTCGACATGGAGCAGCGTCGATGTCCTCGCCCTCGCGGGAAAAAGCCAAGGACTGGTTGCCAGCATTGCACCAACGCCAGAGGAAACGAAATTATACCGCGCTAAGTTTGGGAATAAAAGGGAGACAGGGCATAGGCGGATGATTCTCTGGCCATGAAGACTTCCGGGTTTATGAACTGTATACGAACCCCGTCGGGAGCCATAAAGATTGTATCGGAATGCTACACAGAGGATCTGAGAAGTGTGCAACGGTAGTGAAAGACTCTTTTTTTTTTTTGTTGAATGAGAGTTTTGGGGGGAAATCAAAACTTTGGTACATGAATGGTAGACGCGTGGTCACTGGGCGAAAGGAGTAGTGTGGTTGGGAATGATAGTAGTAATTTGGCATGATGGCTTTAATGCGTGGAGTGAGTCCGAAAATTATCGTGGCTACTACCCACATTATCGCGTCCGATCGTTAGTGAAATTGCATATTTGGATTAACCAGAATCCGTTCTACGAGTTGTTCAAAATCTGCACTCAAACTTTGCAGATTAATGTTAATATATATCGATCATTTAATACAATTTAAGGCGCAGAATATACTCTTTTGCCCTTCGATTAGAGGTGATTTATTTCTCATTAACGATGTTCTTTATGAGATCGAAAAAATATACATAAGGTATTAGACTTTTAATGTATCACAGTAAAATAATGACTTTAAACTAAAATTTTAGTGCATCTACGGTACTGATTCATTAGTTAACTGTGATCAAACATTGTTTACAATCATACAACAATTTTTTTAGGTAAATAATGATTGATATAGTTACCGATGAGCCATAAAAATTAAGCAAATTTGAAACTAAATCAAAGAGAAAATAATAAACTCATATTTTCGATGCATGCACAAGCATTACCGGTCACTTTACAATCACACAACAAACATAAACAATAATCAGATTTAGTGTAAAAAATGAATGTCATACAATTTACATTAAATTATACTAGCATACTTGTTCATTTGCAATTTTTGAAACGCTTAGTTCATAGAAATGCTCAAGATTAAAAACAATACACTTCAGTGACGAAAGTCACGTTAGCAAAATCACCGAGAATCTTTGGAAATACAAACATTTTTTAAATAAATGTAAGTCGAATATATATTCAACCAAGTCTAAAACTTTCGTGAACAAGTAAAGCAACGATCGACACTATTAAAAAATCTCATTGATAGCAATCATGGGCGCCACATCAAAGATGAACGCAATACTCGGAACAGCTGAAAGTTCGCCATCCGTCGGAACACGTGGAGGGACCCGTAGAGCCATTCTCGTGGCGGGAGGCATAGCGTATATACGCATCTTCTAACCTCAAACTAACCCCCTGAAACCACTGTAAAGACCTCGTTTACGGTGTACCCGCACTCTTTAACATTTTACGCGTACCAAACGCCCGCAATGGATCAAGCATACGCCACACGACACGCAATAAACGCAAGCCATTAAAGGAAAAATATCATCATCGTCAGCCTTCCCACTGAGGGAACTCACCGTGGCAATGTCTGCTGGTGTGCGAATTACGGCTAACGTATCTGTGCGTGTCTCCCTCAGCGACGTTGACGGCTGCCCAAAAGCTGCCAATTATCACTCCGTTCTCGCTGCATCCTCTCGACCCTCCATTCAATCCTCTTGGTTTATGTTTCGGAGCAGGAGCAGCAGCAGCAGTAGTAACACCGCGAATACAACCCGATTGTAAGGCGTATCCTCGAGCGTTGGGCGCCAAAATTTTCTGCGCGTCCGGTGTTGCAGTCCGGTGCAGTGCGTGAGCCGCGCGAAATATTCAACGACAACACCTCAGTGACATGTCTGTTCGCTCCGATTTGTGTATGTGTGGGTGTGTATATGTGTGTGTGCAGGCCACACCGAGAAACGGGGTCAGCGGCGGATTCTCGACTAAGGGGGATCCGACGATTCACGAGCTCTCGAGCCTTAGCCGCGGGCCGCCTCTTATCGTTATCACCAAGGAAGAAAAGGAGTGAGAGAAGGACAGAGAGTGCGTGTGAGAGAGAGAGTGAAGGAGGAAGAGAGAGGAAGAGAGAGAGAGAGAGAGAGGAAAAGAGCGAGACGTGCCTCCCTCGCGCGCGTACCTCTCTCTTAAACGGGTGACGCTCTCTCGCGGGCCAAAGCAAACTTGTCGGATGGCAATACGTGAGTTAAATGTTCAGCCCGCGCCGCGGATGGTTTACGGCCGATAGTCCCCACCTAGGGCCGCCACGCGGCGCTGCTGCTACGCTCACCGTGTGCCGCCGTCACCGCCGCCGCCGCCGCCGCCGCAAACGCCGCCGCTGGCTATGCGAGAGAGAGCAGCCGTGTGCCCGTGTGTATACTCGTATTCCTCGTGCTGCTGCCGCTGCCGCTGCCTCTGCTGCTGGTGCTGCTGCTGCTTCACCCCCTCCTTCACCCGAGCCGCCACCTCCTCCAACGACTCTAACCCCCGAATGCCCCCCTGTACATCGTCCACCGCCACCTCCTCCTCCTCCTCCATCTCCGAGTCCAGTTCACACACACACATGCGGCTCTCCCTCTCTCTACCTCTCTCTTTCGCGTGCAGCCGCAATGTTCTCGCTCTTTCGCTCATGCTACTGTGTATATACGTATTGTCATCTGGCTCTCCCCCCCCCCTCTCTCTCTCCCTCGATTCTTACACACATCGTGCAGAGGCACCCTCTTTCTCTTTCTCGCACGCTCGAAATACACGTACACAATTTTTTCTCCAGGGTTATACCTCAGCTTCTCTCTCTCTCTCGCTCTATCGTACTATTATACGCTGATTCTTGTGTGTCTCGTGTGTGTGTACACAAATAAACGAGCTTCAATAGTGGGCGAATAGTGAATAGTTCTGTCTCGCTCGTTCACTCGGTACTCTCGTATGTAGTAGCTCTTTCCTCCACTAGCTTTCCTATTTCATTCTCCACGTTTTCCATCTCTCGCTTCCGATTCTTCCGTCTCCGTCATATATACACACATTCGCAATCGGCTGTATCGTTTCCACACTCTCGTAACTCTCTCTCTCTCTCTCTCTCTCTGCTGTGGCCATGCAGCTCTGCATCTTTCTCTCTCTTCACCGTGTGTGTACCGTTTTCCATCTCTATCGCTCCCACAAACGTATACTAGCTCACACAGAGGCATAGAGTCCCCTCTCCAAACGCAACACGCGCACACACATAAACACACATACACACAAACACAGAGAGACAGAGAGAGACTGTATTTAGAGCGAGAGCAAGCTAATGGTCGAGCGCTAGCGCTAGAGCGAGATAGATATAATAGGAGAGCAAGTAGATACAGGCCGCGCGCGTCCAGCCCGAGAGTCAGAGGCGGGGAGAGAAGACGAGAGAGAGAGAGAGAGCGAGCGAGCGAGAGAGTTATATGGGAAGTTCGCGCCGACAGGAAGGAGACGAACGACCGTGTATAGCGCGAGTAGGAGCGAGAGAGAGAGAGAGGAGAGCAGTGGCCCGCGCGCGCACACGCGGCGCCGCCAGCACACACGAACACACGCGAGCGAGGCAGCAGCAGCTCCCCGGGATTTATGCGCAAGGGCGTTGTTAATGGCGGAAGAGAGAGAGAGAGCGAGCGAGCGAGCGAGAGAAGGGGGGAGGGACGCGCGCGACCGAGGGGAAGTCTCGGCTGTTCCCTCCTCGTCTGGCTCTCGTCTTCCAGCTGGAGAGCCAAGCAGCCTCTCGCTTGCACTCGTACAACCGGTATACCGATCCCGTTTCCATCTCCACAGCCGCGCTCGAGCTCACGCAAACAGACGCACACAAATCTAGCCGCTTGTGTGAGTGCGGCGCGCGCGTGTCCGTATACATATATAGGTACTCGTGTGTGGAGCGGCAGTCGCTCGCTCGCTGCGCGCGCTCTCCTCGTCCAACCCGCGCTATTCCTCGTGACATGGAGTCGATGACGCAACGAACCACGTGACTACCCGGCTCGACCAATCGACGCTCCACATTTTGAATCTCTCGCTTCGCGCCGCTTATATATACTCACGCCGACCGACAGAGAGATAGAGAGAGAGAGAGAGAGAGAGAGAGAGAGAGATGTGTGCGTGCATATATATGTGTGTGTGCGTGTGTATGCAGTGCGATGTAAAGGAGAGGGAGAGAGAGAGAGAGAGAGAGAGAGAGAGAGAGAATGCGCTCGAGGGACGTTATACCTCCGACTGGTTATCATCACATGCACGTACGGGATTGAGCCATTACCTGGTGCTTGGCGTTATAGGTATAATTATATAGCGTCGCGATACACATCGAGTAATGGTGATTTGTGGCGCGACCTCACTCTCTTCTCTCGCTTCGGGATTCTCGCTTACACACTCTTCTCTCTCCTCTTTTGCTCTCTGTACGTATATATACACATGCACACCGAACGAGAGAGAGAGAATGTTCACCGTTCCGCACAGACGACGCTGTATATAACGTATACCACGTGCTCGAGACCCATCTATACATACATACATACACACACATACACATATACACATATATATATATACATGCTCTCACGTGGATGTTAATGTTGCCTACGTGAAAGTCCACTGGCCGAAGCGATGGTCTTTACACTGGTGTATGTAGAATATTATACTCGGAGATGCTATATGCATCTCGATATGCATGCGTTTAGCGCTCGCGAATCTGCGGGTCATTCGCACACCACTCGCATTCATACTGATCATCTTGGAATTTCTGGGTCAGAAGGGGGACAGGATCGAACTACAAGCCATTGCTGATGAGAATCGCACTTTTCCTTCATATTCACAGGAATACTCTACTCATACACTTGAATTTCTATACATGAGGATTGGAAAGTTAAGATACTCTAACTGTAATACAATTCCACTCTCGTCTTTATTGTCTAATTGAATATCCCTCAGGTGCTTGATCCTACATATCAACATATTTTCGATGACATTAAAATTATTCATCGTTTTCAAACTATAATTTTAATTATAAAATAGAAGCTGTAAATTTTTCTTACCTCATACTCGAATTATTCTACTATATCTCGTACACTTATGCAATAGTTCTCAGGTTATTTTATTATAGATAGCTGATAGCAGTTAATACATAACATTATCATAAAAGCATTATGTATACTTTAAAAACGTAAATTTTATGAAATAATATATTACCTTTTTGCCGCATAATATATCTATCCACGATGAACGCCAGGCTCTTAATTATTAAGTTATACCTTAAAAATTTATTTAATTTGCATCAACTTTTAATTGGTTTTGCATTCGTTATCCTATAATAACCACTGTATAATGAGTGGTCGTTAATACTGAATTAATAATTACCATTGACATAGCTACATCAAACTTCTACACTATAAAATTCCAAATTTAATCTATTGATGAGTATTTATAATTTGTTCTATATGTGCATTTCAAATTTCAATGAGTGCACACACGTTCTATGTAATGAAAAACTGCACATCGATAGAATTCTGGATAATATACGAAGAAGTTGGGATTACAAGGTAGGTACATCTCCATAATTATATTTTCGTTGTAATTACTATTACAGTGTGCAGTAATTTTACATTAATCTTGCATAATAAAAAAGATTTCTCAATAATAGAAATTCTCATTTTTGTAATTGAATTAATGATTCAATTCACTTATGGTAAATTGCTAGGTGCAAAGTTTTCGTTGCACACAGCGTGCATTTCAGCGCCACAGACTCCTCTCTCTCTCTCTCTCTCCCTTTCTCTTCTCCCTCACTCCCTCTCGCTCTCATTTTCCCATTTCTCTGACCTGACCCCCTCTTTCTCTCGCTTCCTCTCTCCATCTCTCTCTCTTTCGCACTCACGCCTCAGGCGGGATTTAAATCGAGCCCCGCTCGCGCGTCGGCAAACTCACTTCAAATTTAAAGCCGAAAATACTCGTGCGAGTGAGAGAGAGAGAGATCGAGGGAGCATCAGAGTGTGCAGCGACGGCGCGCCAGGAGCGGCTGCTGATGGAGTCTCTACGAATAGTATTTCATCCGATATTTATTCGGTGCGAGTGAGCAGAGCTCGCGGCCCGAGAGCGAGCGTGCAGCGCTGAAAAATTTGAATAGCCAGATTCCGCGCGTCTTCCCCGCTCGCAGCCGCCGCTGCGCATCACTAGCGCAAAACTACATATATGCAGACTGCAGGCGTGCGCACGCGAACGTTTTTTTTCAGAAGATACCGTTATAATGCCACATGACGCAACGAATGCTATCGACAAGCGTACGATATATTGGCCGATAAATTATCTCGCCGACGTGAAATCAATGAATCGCGCTACTTGCGTTTCCTTTTCGCGTCCGTTTTTGCAGCTCTCGCGAGCGAATTTGGGGGGTGGGGGGAGGGGGGTGGCAGAGGTGGTGGCCAGTGGTGGCGCTTTTTACAAAACAATAAAATTAATTCGGCAAAATGGATGAATTGTTGCAGTGGGCCGAGTGGGCGTCTAACGATTTATATATGAAATAATTAATTCTGATTTTTCAGTTTCTTTAAATTTTTACTTTGAAATGGAGACGCTTGATGTATGATAATTTTCTGTATTATAATTCGGATTATGCGTTCAAATATTATTTTAGCCCATGTTTTAAGCATTTTGAATAGGTTTTTGATTTCTGGGAAAGGCGAATAAAGAAGAATCGCAAGGGCATATAAATAAATTTACCATTGAAATTACTAGGCACCTAATCTTATTTCGATTCTTTTCAAATTAGTTTTGAATACACACGGAAAAAAATCGCAAGCAGAGTTTCATGAACCTTCAAGCAAAATTTACCGAATAGCTTGAGCTGAACTCATCGAGCAAGATGTGATTGACGGTTATAGAACATCTACAGAACTAGTACGGTAAATTTTGCTTGATCAATCGAGTAAAAGAAATTAGGCATACTTTACCTAACCAATCAAGTTTATCAACCAATCAATTATTGTTCGTTTGAGTAATAAACTTGAGAAAAATGTTTAATTTTCTGCGTTTTATTTTTTATTTTTAATATAGTACATTATATAAAGTAACGATAAGTATATAATAATCATTTACAAAATGTGCCTTGTATTTTATTTTATTTTATTTTATTTTCTGTCGCTTGCCGCTGTAGTTGTTTACGCCGTGTAATATGTACAAATTCGGAAAATATTGAATATAAAATTAGAAATTTTCACTCGAAGATAAACGAGGGGACAACATTTGTAATTTTACTCCATTGAAGATTCTTTAAAGTCAGCCGTTTGCAGATTGCAATTTCGTAAAGAAGCTATTCGTTCCAGTACGGTATTCTATATTCAAAACTGATCCTATTAATTTTATCATCGGTCGATAAAATGATTCCTTAAAATTATATATACATTTCAATACTTACGGCAATTGAAAAAAAAGAGAAAGAAAACTAGAAAAATACGCTGAAATCGATAAATCAGAGACAAGCGCGAAACAGTTAAGCAAAGAACTATAGTATAGCGCATAAAGAAGAATACGGAATGTAATTGCACTCTTTCAGATATATACACAGTCAGCAGTCCATAACAATTAGCACGGGAGTTTATAACTCAGCCCTAAGTGGACACGTGCATACAGTTAAATGTCGTAGGAGTAGATTTAACTCAATGGAGTCGGGGCCATCACGTGGTCGACTGTATGTGTATGTGTGCGTGTGTGTGTGTGTGTGTGTGTGTGTGTGTGTGTGTGTGTGTGTGCAGTGGAAGCGCACTCGAGCAGTTCCCTCCTCATAGTCCTCGTGTGCACGAGCCCATCGCCCGTGTATATCATACACGTGTGTGTGTGTGGTTGTGTGTGTCTGTGTGTGTCTGTGTGTGTGAGAGAGAGTATGTGTGTACCGAGAAAGAGGGGAGGTAGGTTAGTCGTCGAGATCCCGGGGCGCATTCGCCAGTTTGACGGAATGTTATTGCGGTCATAATCGCGAGCGCCAACAGGTGCTCGAGAGCTCGCGCTTATTCTCCCTCTCTCTCTCTCCCTCTCTCCCTCTCACTCTCTCTCTCTGTCTTTCGCACACGAGCCTACATGCACACTGGGTGACTGTATATAGCTGTAAACGAACACGTGTATGTGTGTACGTGCAGTGTGTTCCACTGGGTGCCGCGCGCATATCGCGAGTGTATAAGCAGCCGGCCGACTGTTAAGTGGCCTCTCTTATATATACCTATATATACTGTTCGCAGCAAGCCAATAAAGACCCTCATCTTCGTAATATCCTGCGGAAACGGTGAGCTAATGCGGCCAACCGATCTATGCAGCTTTTCCTCGATTTTTTTTCAGACGTTTTACTCTGGAGATGCGCGATCTTATTCAGTAGCGACGGCATGTTCTTATACGCAATTTTTACGCATCGTTTCAGGGAAATTGTTGATTGGAATAACTCTTTATTATAGTATGGGCATATGAGCGATATGTTCTCTTTTTATTTTACAAAGCCTTCTTGATAAAATTTAAATAATATACAAAACCTAATCATATAGTTTGATATTGGACTTCAATTAATTCAATTTTCTGATTGAATTATTATGATTTGTAGTCTCGGTGAAAATTCATAAGTGCAAATATAATATATAAAAGTTTGAAAGTTTAATGATTATACGGCAGAATGCTATCTCACTGTTTATCACATTTATCAGTCAAGCTGATCACTTATTTATAAAGTATCATAAGTAACAACAGAAATTAATTTTCAATCGTCCAGCTAAACGTAAATCACACAGGAAAAACCATTCGTCGGAGCCACTAACATTATTGCATAATAACTTAAATTAATTTCTTTATTCTTAGAATCAAAATTTTTTACAAATATCTTATAGGCATTCTGTTTATCACGATATGCTATTGTAACAATTATAACAATAAAAGATTGTATATACGTGCTTAACACTTAACAAACATTTGTTGGTTGTATTTACCAACAAGTTAATAGTTATGACGAACGATTTTTTCCGAGATTTTTTCTGTACAGAAAAGTAAACGATCTGAAAAATGAGTTGTGGGCTATCAGGAAGTATGCAGAAAGTGCAACATCTTACATCCCTCTCTCGTTGAGTTTTTTTTCGCAGAAATAATCCGCACACACATACCAAGCGCGTTTGCAGGAATTTTCTTATACATATATGTATATAAGGCAAGCCGCACTTTGATTGTGACTTGCCGCGCAACTCTATAAGTGGCCGATCGATCGATTACGCCTTGCTATGAACTTTACATCTCCAAGCATACACTACTTATAGCTTCTCGATACGATAATCGCACTATCCTGCATTCTTTGAAATACGACCGTGTTATGCTATCGGTTTCTGGATGAATTGACTACTTCTACAATTAATTAATGCTCTTTTCTCGTACAAGGAATGTTCTGTTTTTAAAAAGTTGTCAGAGTTATCGATAAATGTTGTGTAAATAAAAAAAAATCGATCTCCATCACAATCCACGCTACATTTAATGAATTTACGAGTCTCTTCTGTGCAGGTGTATTAAATCTTTAGTTATATATGGTTCCAAAATGTTATAACTTGTGTTTCTTAAAATTGCAATATGGAATATTTTTAGACGGCTTTAAGTGAAATTATAATAACATTCATAATATATTTTTTCTCTTCAAATAAAAACATAATCACTGTAAACAATTAACACTATTTTTTACTGCAAATTCTAAATTGCCAATTATCGTTGGCAAGCATTACTATTACTTATTACTTTAAATAAACACATTCTCAACATCTAAATATAAAACTTTCTCTAATTTCAATGATTCTTGAAGTTTTCCAGTTCAGCCTTTTTCAATATTATTCAATGCTAAAAGTTAAAACGATTCTGGGTAGAAAAATAGAGTAAAGTGGAATAAGAGAAAGAGCGAGACAAGGAGAGAGAGAGAGGGAGAGAGAGAGAGAGAGAGAGAGAGAGAGAGAGACAGAGAGAGAGAGAGAAAGAGAGTAATAGTACAGGTCCTGAACGCAGGGTTGGCTTGTCGGGCGGTCGTACATTACGCCCGCGAGAAAAAAAGAACATAGCCCGGGACGTTTAATTTCCGAAGGCCTTCCGCCAGCTCCATTCACGCTGCCGGCGGAGCCCCGCTCTACCACCGCTGCGACGTGAATTCCGTCATTCAGGCTCGACTTACGGCTCGCCAGCGTGAAAAGCGCGCACTGCACCCGCGTTATACTGGCGCTCACGGCAATCTTCTGGCCGACGGCATCGAAATAAGCACCAGCCGGTGAATTTTGTCTCTCATTGGATTCGCGTGGCTCTTTTTGCGAGAGAGGAAAAAGAGTCCGGGAAACTTTAAATACTTACGTATAAAAATCTACAAATCGTGTAATATCCAATGTGCATTGTTTAACCACATCTCTTTATAATCGGTAACAAATCAGATAAGCAGCAAAGAAGCAGTTGAGAAACCGTAGTAAATTATAAAATAAATATATATCACCCGCTGTCCAATTCTATTTTATATACGAATGCTACACACAAGGTGAGAAATATTCTCATTAGTACAATGTATGAACCCCATAAATTCATATCATGGTGGGCGAAATTAGATAGTTCCCAAAATTTATTTCCATAAGAGTAAAATTTTCAGATCTTGTCGCTCCGAATCCAACAATGCGTTGCGCTATCCTTATTCAAGATCGCTCTTACGGGATAACAATATTCTAAGAATTGTGATGCGTGAAACAAAGCGGCACAGCGCACGGCATTATCGAGCTCGTAAATCAGAGGGTTAATTTTGTAAACAGGACAGCGTCTGGGCATAAAAATATCAGAGTTGATAAAGCCATTCCTTTCATTTGTCTTACAAACGCATGTTACGTCGTCTGGCTCACCCTTAAAAAACGTGATTTTCTGTGAAAAAAAATTCATCCTATAAAGGTCAGACGACGTTGTCCTGCTCTGTCCAAAAGTTTCGCATCTAATTTTTTTATTCAAAATTTATGTACAAACGAGTAAGAATTTATAATAGAAAAATATTTTGATTTTCTATTATTCAAATAACGTGCTAATTTAGTTCTATTTGTATGAAATTTTATGCTTTGAGTAAAGAAAGAATAGGTTGAAAGTTTCATTTAGCTGCTTCTTATTTCGAAATTTAGTAGTTATTTATAGATAAAGGTATTGAATAGCTTAAATTTACTAGACAATTTATGCGTACTGAAATAAAATTTTATCAAATATATTGAAATACAAACTCATACTGAAAAGTAATATTATAACTACCCTTTGTTTGTCTAGTATAATAAAATTTTAATTCCATAAGTTAAAGAAAATAAAACTTCGCATATTCATAAGTAACGAGTCCTTTACAAAAGAATTTATGTGCCTTTGAAACACCATAATTCTAGTAGAATTAAACAGGAAACCTATTTAATTATCGCATTCGCCGAGGTAGAAAAGAGGACGATTTTCTATCGACTTCACCGTGATCCTCTCCGCAGCCATATAACGGCTGGAGAAAAGGGCGAGAAAGGGTTGTCTGATTGGAGTCTCTTCTCTCTCTCTCTTTCTTTCTCTCTGCTTCCTCTTTCCCTCTTTGTCCAAAAGCTAAAGGAATAGAATGGAGAAAGCGGAAGAAGGTTTGGTGGCTGAGTTATCGCAGCGAGGCAATATTTCGCACGAGCGAGCTGCTACTGCTACTGGCGCTCTGCTGCTGCGCTGCGCTGCCCTGGCGGATAAAGAAAATAAGGAATCGCGGAGAAGACAACGATGATGCTCACCCCCCTGTGCGCGCGGGACTTCTCTCTTCTTCTCTTCTTCTCTTAGGTGCTCGCTTTTCAGGGATGGAAGAGCGATATCGATGGCTATGTGTCACGGCAGCCATAAAATATACGTGGAAGACGCGCGTACACGTAGGAATATGTGGATGTGTGGGTGCGTGTGTGTGTGTGTATGCGCAAGGCAGGAGTCGTATATAGGGAAGGGTTAAAGTTTCGTGCCATTTACAAAATGAGTCTCCATTATTTTCAGTCGCCAAATTTATCGCTACATACGTTTGCCCCGCCAGATTTATGCGATGAAAATGTAAGGCGCATATATTTTATACAATAAATTTGTTCCTTTGAGGGGAAATCTAATGTATAAACTGCGCCTCTGCACAAATATTGCTTTTTGCATTTGTAATATTTCATGAAAAACTTGTTATTGCGTATATGATATTGTAATATATTTTCGTTTGAAATTTGGATGAATTTTATTAATGTTCTTAGAAGTTTTATACTCTTTTAGAAATAAATTTATATCCGAGTAGGGAGTGAGCGAGGGTGGTATGGTCCTCGCGGGTAAGATTGACTTTAGTTTTGCACCAAAAATTAACACTTTCATTGTAACTTTTCTATTTAGATTTAACAAACACTGTATAAAGCATTAGTAGTCACAAAGAAAGATGAAAAGAATCGCGATAAAATGTTCAAAAGCAGATTTTTAATTTCGAGGCAAAAACTCTATAATTTTTTCAATTTTGGAAATTCAAAATTAGATAAGAATTAACTGATCGCTAATGTTATTTTTAATTTGTCTATTAAATAGTTCAACTCTTTCCCTTTATTTCTATATCAATGTTATTTGCAATAAGTGTAAAGAAACAATGGAATCTTTTGATGTAACAAATAAATGAGGAATATTAAAATTATGAATTATAATGTAAGCTAAAGACGCCTTATTCGAAAGTCTATGTTCAAATTCAAAGTAGTCGGTATCGCCCCGGTCTCTCCTACTATTATAGAACCCATTTTAATTTGGTTTCGGTGTGTTTATAAAAATACTTCAGCTGTTTAAGTACAATTATTAAGACAGATAATTCGTGATCACCAGTTTAAAAATTAACTGCAATTCGTGACTTAATCAAAATATCATGAAGAGAAATTTTTTAATAAAAATTTAAATAGTATTTTGTAATCCGATGATCTACTGCCAAAAGTAAAAAAATTAAAATAGTTTCTAGGAAAAGTTACAATCAATAAATTAATACTTTTTCACTTGTAGCGCTCCATGATTTAATTACAAATCACTGTAGAGATTTTTACTAGTAATTTTCTTTTTGTGTATTTAAATTTATCTCAGAATGTAAACAAGAATTATCTTACAAAATAAGTAATTTAAGATAATAAATTATGAGACGAATTATGTACGTGTTAATCAATAAAATAAATTATCTATTTGATCAGATCTTTAACATGTTTACATTTCTGCTAAAATTGTAAGCTATTTCGAGCATCCAAATTTTACCAATTAGGTGATGAAAAGCTTTTAAAGAAAATAAGCAATTACACAAAAAGCTACATACATATATCAAATCCAGGGTGGAAAAGTCAAGAAAACGAATAAAGCGAGGATATATTTCAACTTCTCACACGAGCATCAACCCTACACACATTTATCGCTGTCTAAGCAATTTTTTTCAGCATGTCTCGACCAAGGTTGTATCAAATTACGATAAATATTGCGTTGCTGACGTAGATCTCGTCGAAAACCAAAAGACGCTTCCTTTCTTTTTTCAGAGAGTAAGAGAGATTAAAAAACATGTAAAACTCTCTTTTTTCTTGGCGCAAAACGAGACTTTACTGTATGCGCGTCGCGAAAGCGATGCGAGGATAAAGAGAGTAACTCATAAAACGCCTGTCCAGATTAATACGGATTCACGAATGCGTATAATACATTCGCTCACGGTTTCTCTTCTTTGCCGAATTCGGGTCACATTGTTGGTTTTGTACTTGTTCAAAAAGAATGAGTCTTTTCTTTTTGTTTTTTTTCTCTTGGGCTTGCTTGCTTTTTGTGCTCGTTTGTTTTATTACCGAGGATAATTGATTTATTATGAGTTTTTGCTCTCGCTTAGTTTACAAAAATCCCACGTAATTTTGTTGTTGATTGTATGCACATCAAATATTGTGAAATTATCTTAAAATCTTGTTAATCACACCGTAATACAACATATTGAATGAAACGTATTTTCTAAATATTTGTTTAATGTCTATCCTTGATTTAATAGGTGATATTGCATTATGCTATCCGAATAGTGCTTACATTTAAGCTAATTTTTAAACAGGAGACTTGTTGTTCGGAACGTTAAATATATTTTTATGCCGTTCGTTGAATGTCCCGATGATTTTTTATCATATTTTATGTTTTATTTGTATTTAAGCCTCTGTGTATTTTAACGATCATATTTTATAGCAATCATTTTGATATGAACTTTTGATCTTGTGTCACCAAAGGGCTGTAAATAAATTTTTACCATCATAAATATTAAGCTCGTAAGTCAAAACAGTGAAACGTGCCATATCTTTTTCCTGCTTTTCTCTCTCCCACTCTCTTTCTCGCACTCCCTCTCCCTCTCTCCTCTCTCTTTTTTAAACCATCTCATGTACAGTATTGAAAACAGTACATGACCGAAGATTACTGTTATACCTCAAATTTTTGAGATTGGACTTTAGTTAATATATTAATTACGTTTTGTAAAAGTCGATGACAATAAAATTAAAGATTTTTTTTCCTAAATTTCCCAATTCATAGTTTTTAAAAATGTGTCGATTACATGGATAAAGAAGATTTATAAATCTTGAAAAACAGCTAGAAATTAAGATATGAGGTAAACAGCGCCGTTGGCGCTAGTAAAAAAACACCGTAGCAGTATAAGCATCCATCCTAACTCGTGCAGTAATTATTTAAAAATAAGTTTCGCCAAATTTATAACCTCGCGGCAGTTAAAGTTTCGATAAAGTTCACACCCAGACTCCCACAAATTCATCGGGCGTCAGCAGTAACTCTGAAAATCCGCGATTAAACAAAAATTCCCTCCGAACTTGGCGCATAAATATTCGTTAAAGCAATTCCCTGCTTGACGCTGGGCTACAAAAGAAAAATCGCGCGCGCCGCCGCTCATACGCAAGGATCCTTGGAGTATCAACCGCACACCATACCTATACACGCAATTCATCAAATCTTCGATCGGCTACGCTCCAGTATATACCAAAAGAAAGCCTACACGCGTGTTCCATAGAAGAAAAGGAAAGTCCGCGAGTAACAAAAGAGGCTATATACATGCGTAAGAAACGAAAAGAAGAAGAAGGAGGAGGAGGAGGAGGAGGAGTGGGCACAGGAGTATAGAAAAGAACGCGTCGGGGGTTACGCAGAGAGGGTGGAGCCATACATACTTACACAAGAGCAGCGGCAGAAGAGAGGATATGATACACACGTATACACGCGGGAGCGTATAAGCCTCGGCTCGGTGCGTGCCGAGGATAGAAAACATCGCTGGTAGAAGGAGGGATCGGCTCTATATGTACTTATATATATATACATGTATATGTATATGCGCCGCGGGGCCAAAACGCGACGCGATAGCGAGAAAAAGAGGAAAGTGGGAGTGGGGGCAGAAAGAGTCGAGAGGGTGAGAGAGAGGGGGAGAGAGTGGGAGAGAGTGGGAGAGAGAGAGAGAGAGAGAGAGAGAGAGAGAGAGAGAGCAGCTCACGTAGTGGGGGCCTTGACAGAGATGAATTCGTTTCATTTCACGCTGGGAAGCTCTCGCGTTCTCCCCGCGTCCGATGATTTACTGGGCTACAATGTGGTAACCCATGATTTATCGCTACCAACACGCCGCCGCCGCCGCCGCCGCCGCCGCCGCCGCCGCCGCCTCGCCGCTACCACGCCATAGCCATACCTGGTCCATGACCACGTATGCGTCAGGACGCAGCCAGCGGTGGCGGCATCAGCGCCGGTGCACATTTACAGCGTCCACACGGAACTTTGCTTCTTCTCTCGTACCTGTGTGTGCACGCCTCTACCTCCCCCTCCTCCACCCCCTGCCTTCCCCTTTCTCTCTCTCTCTCTCTCTTTCTCTCCCTCTCCCTCTTTTTCTTTCCTACACTCTAGCTGCAGAGTGCGAGTGAGAGAGAGAGAGAAAGAGCGAGAGGGGAAGGGAGGTGCCGCGCGCGAGAAGCCATTACCGAGGATATATATATTCAAATTTTACTCTTTGTCCGCGCGATGGGATTCCAAAATGTCCGTGAGTGCGCGCGCGCGTCGAATTGTGCTTTAGGCGATTTCACTGGAGATTTGGGTTTTTTTTTCTCTATTTCTCACCTCCATTTGTTATTTTTTTTTTTCTGTCAGAATGAGGAACTCTTTGTATGGTGTGTAATGTGTGTGAAAGAGAGAAAGAGAGAGAGAGAGAGAGTTGGGGGGGGGGGGCTTTTCGATCCGAGATGTATTATGTTATTAAGAAGTCTTTTGTGCAGGTGGATTGTGTTTGGGAGCTATAAATTCGGTTTTTCCGTTACGCCGCTGCAACTTGGAAAACTATTTGATTATTCTATTGTCCATCGGCATACTTTTATTCCTGGAAAAAGAGCTTAGCAAATTAAAAAGGAAAATATGGTGTTCATAGAAATTTTAGCTTTAATTGCATGATTAGAAGTTAGCTGTAGCCAGGTTTATTAACTGTAAGTAATTACAATGTGAATGTTGAAATTAAATACATCCGGTAGTATTGTATACTAAGCAAAGAGTGGAAAGATACAATTATTGTAGAATGAAATAATACAAGTACATACTGTACAGGAAGTTATAATGAAATTGATAATTTCTACTGGGTTTGTATCGCAATATATATGTCACGCCCAACACGCGCGCTACATTTCTCGGGTTAGCTGCGACATATTCAGTATTTCCAAGTTTGTCCAACATCGTGCAATTTGTTCGAATAATGTAAATATTCTTCATTGAAATACAATCGAATCTCCTTTAAAGGCAGATGAATTTCGTACATTCCCATAGTTTCATCAAGAACAAAATCGTCTTCAAGATGTATTCTGAGAAAGCGCTCGCGGAATGTTTCTACCTCCCACTAACGCGCGAACTTTTGCCTATATACACGGGTATTCGCGAACGGGACAGGCGTTTTTGCGGCCACCGCTAGCGCATATTGCGTCTTACCATGGCCTCATCTGCGGCCGCCCACTTTGACCCCGTCAAAACGCTTGGCCTCGACCCTATATACCCATAAGCAGTATAGCGACGCCACAGAGAAGCTCTTCTCTACACTCAACGCTATACGTATACATATAGAATTCTATATCCTTCTACACTATTACGACACTACAGACGCTACTTGTTGGCAAACTCGAAAGCGCCAAGACCCTTTGGTTCTCTCTCTCTCTCTCTCTCTCTCTCTCTCTCTCGTTGCCTGCAAGTTCCGCAAGTTTTGGCGCAGCGTTTACAGGCGGCGGCAGACTTGCGCAAAATTCATTGGGGAGATCTTGCACTGATCCGAATGCTTAGACCGCGCGGCGTAAACCGCTTAACAGGGCGCTACACGAGCCGCTCGCGCGAGATTTATCATTATACCGCGAGAGAGTCGAGAGAGCGGAAGAAACTTCGGACGTACCGAGCGAGCGCTCTGTTAATTCCTGCCGGCCGCAAATGGCTGCCTCTCCTCATTTTCGACAGGGGGGACAGTCTTCATAGCGGAGTTTCGCACCGCGCACGCAATGCGCTGCACATATTCGGCATACGAATTGTTCATTTGGGGTATGCGCTGCTTGATTTATTGCGCCCAGCAGCGCAACTATCTTAAAAATTGTTTATTCGCCTCGCGAATTCTTACATAGAAGATTCGATTCATATGTTTAATTATTATCCTAATATATATAAGAGATCTTTTCGGGGTTTTACATTTTCGACGTCTGACTTTACCTTAACAATCTAGACTACTTATCTTAAGTGATGCGGTTAATCAAGATACTATTTTATTAAGCTATTTTTTTTGTTTTACGTAATTATAAATATCAATATTTTATTGGGAAATTGTTAGTGTGCATTTTAAATTTTTGATTGAAAAATGTTCCTTTCTTAATTACGTGACATCGGTATTCACTCTTTCTCGCTCTTGCCGCGAATTATTCCACACATAATTAATATGAATACGAAGGAAAAGCATAACTTATATCGCGTGTTACGCAAGTTGCGTAAAGTGTTATGATTTACGAGGTCGTAAAAAGAGCTCCCTGATCATTCGTCGAGTTTAGCGGTTGCGAAATGACAGACGAGTTGTAAAACACAACGAACAAATGAGAATATAGGAGAGAAAAAGAGAAAGTACTTGGCCGAGGGGACACTATATACCGCTTGCAAACACACAGTGAGAGAGAGAGGGAGTATAAAAGGGTGGCGCTCACGCGCAGGACATGACTGCCTGCTGTATAGTAGCTGCTCGATGCGCTGCTCCCGTTACAAGTGCAACGAAATGAACTATAGTTGTAAAAGCTAATTTTTGCTATTTACTAAGTAAACAATATTTATTCTTGCAGCGAATAAAAGCAATAATTAAAATTGATATATTTATTATATATCTTGGTCAAACATTGAAAAGATATGAATACTAGGAAAAAAAAACGGATTAGTGCAACCCTTATCACCATAACAATCTTCTCGAATGCAATGTATATCAGTATCGTTCAAGACACAATTCCAGATCTAATTCGAGAAAAAGAAATAATTCAGCCTTTTATATTTACCATCTACTACAATACACTATTAAAAAGTGGTAAAAGTTTAATGACCCAGCCAAGAGTTATGTGTGTATACTCTCCTTTCAGCGCCGTCGAAAGCGCTATACACACGCCAGGCCAGGCAACGGCGGCGGTGGCGGCGGTAGCGGTGGTTTGCACGACGTTAAATAAAACATTTGTCTCGCATTTGTCTCCAGACAGGAATATTAAGAGCCGCGCGCGCACACACACACTCGCACACATCCCTTTTCTTGGACCGTCCCTCGAGGCGGTGCCATTGGACTTTCATCCCCCAGTCATACTCTCTCGCTGTGTGCTGTTTGCGTTAAGCACGAGGCACCATAAGCATCTCGAATGCACGAAGCACTTTATTTTCATTCGCCCAACGCGGACTTTCAATAAACATTAACCCATCACGCGAATTTCGACCCCAAAATAAATGTCGCCCTTTCCCTTTATCCGCCACACAAGCCATACATTTACCATCCGGCATTCTTTGGTTAAGAAACAAAAATTCAATTGCGCACCGATACGATGAAACAACGACAACCCGATGCTCGTTGGCTGTGTAATGAATGAATTTCGATGTTTCGCATGTAACCGACATATAATTACACCGAATCGAAAAGAACAAGGAGTATACGAAGTGAAGAAGGGGGGCAAGAAGAAGAGAAAGAGTATAATGAAAGCAAGAAGAAATAGAGCAAAGCATACGCTGCTAAAAGTAATTAGGTCACGCCACCCTCGTACACGAATCATACTGAGAATCAGCGAGAGAGAGAGAGAGAGAGAGAGAGCGAGAGAGAGAGAGAGGTCAGTCGCTCTGGCAGGGCAATTTACTTTTCTTTCCCGAACACAGAGCAAAGCGAAAAGCTGCCTCCCCACTCCCGTGGTAGGCAGGCAGACAGAGCTGCGTGCAAGAGATAGATAGGGAATCTAATTTTCGTGCAGCCGAGAGCGATGGCGTACATAATGCGTCTACATATATATATGTGTGTGTGTGTGTGTGTGTGTGTGTGCGTGCGTGTGTGTACAGAACGTATATTTACAGAGGGGGTGGGGGCGCGTACAGTGTCTGTGTCGTGATCGCCCGCAGGCGGAGACTACGGTAGCGTGACGTCCCCGTGTATATTATTTATCCTTCGAAGAAATTGGTACCCAGGCATGCCGAGCACGCACCCGCGCGCCTGTCTTGGGATACTAGCACCCACCGCCACCCGCCAATACCGTCCTGCTCTGCGTGTGTGTGCGTATCCTTGCTCGCTCGCACGCGCACGCGTCAAAGTATATTCACGTATGTGCTGCCGCGATAATCGCAAGGAGGTTTCTTTCTTCTTTTTTTTTCGGAAGATTCGTTATACGTGCGAGTGTGGGGATTGGATATTTTCTCTATTATATGGGAGCGAGGTGGTGGCTGCGACGAGTGAAAGGAGATTTGAAAAGCGAAGATTTAGGAGGTTTTCGGTTATTAATGGGGGTGAGGAGACGGGGGGAGGAGTGTGTTCAATATTGAATGCGCGATGGAGGCGTTTTTTCTTCGTTATCGGCGAGAAGCAATTTAATGATAATTCATTGTTTGTTTTTCGCCGCTTGTAGGTAAATTCTTAATGACCACATATATTTCGTAGAGCTTACTATTGAGTTAAATGTAAAGAGAAGATCAGAACCTGACGAAATTGTTTGTTTGATAAAAATAAATGTACAAATAATTCCTAGTCATGAGAAAATATATGCTTTTGTTGCTCTTTTCCAGCTAAAATACACTGAAAAAAAAGATGTCTTGCATTAAATGAACGATTCATTAACTGTACAATTAATGAATATTACTTATATTAAGAACGAATAAGTTTGTTATGAAGCTCTAGTTCTTAACTATTAACGTACATTTGCATTTAATATAAATCATTCGTGCTGTTCTTATAAGTGGGAGATAAGAATACTTAATAGTTAATGAATATGTATTAAAACATATTTCAATTAATTTGTATTGAGACTAAAATTTAAAGTTAAATGAAATATTAAATGTGTTATTCTGTGTGTCTATTTTATTAGAAAACCAAAGTAATATTATATTATAAATGCCTATTTCGATACCTCGAAAAAGTATAGAGCGAGAGAGCGAGAGAGAGCACGCCCCAAGAAGCTTGGACATATTACGCGGAACACGTCTCGTGAGTGTCAGTATATAGCCGTCATTAATAGCGATTATAGTTCGAGGATTACTTATAATACGATCGTCGCGAGTGTATTGTAATAGCAGTGTTATAATAATAATTAATTATTCTTAAAAGTGCCAGAGAAAATGGATCTGCTGTTAGAGTCGTAAGAATTGCCAGAGATAATACGTGTTTTTCAAGTAAGTTAAATAATTTGGCAAATTTGAAAATGCAATATAATTGGTTTCATGAACCACATAAAAAGATAATAAATTTATTTGCCATCAGAAAAGGAAGTATGAAGATGTTACGCATTTAATTATAAGCATTTTAAACGATCGATCAAAGTACGCACGTTACAGCCGAAGGGCGATTGATAATTTCTTGCAGAGATATTTTTTAATGAAATACATTTTCTACAAACTAAAAAATCTACTTTTTATTACCTCAATCTCAGCCCTGCTCTCTCACTTGCTCTCTAAAAGTGGAATTAAATTATAAAAAGTAATAGTTATAATCATTATTTATTTATTGATTTATTACAAACCTTATGTATTTTTTTATTAATTTTAATTTATACTTATTGAATTGGATTTTTTTTTAATCGAATTTTTTTATTACATTGAATGTCTTGAAATTCATTTAATATAAAACTTCCTTTTTCTCAGTGTATGTATATCACAATATTAAACTTATGGAATTAATAAATTCAAATAAAAAATTTTAGGCGTTAATTGATTGTTTCACTTAATGTTGGCGAGTCAATTCTTAACTATTTAGACTCGGCGAATTTGATAGAAGTCACCCATACAAGTGAAATATTCATTAATAGTAAATGAATATTCAATTTGCCATATTCAAATCCACGTTCATTAAATGAATGTCATTTAATGCAAGACATCTTCTTTCTCAGTGTACGGAGAAAAGTCAGACATATCGACCAAAGCCATATTTTTACCAGATTTTCGCAAGACTTTTGCCAAACAATTGTTTTTTTTTAAACAGAAATGACCACTATTGTATAAGTAATAAATAAAATGTAGAGACCACGTTATCAGCATCATCGGGTCAATCAATTATACGCGTTGAAATTAAAAAAGTTCTGTGTCTGCGAAGAAAGGCACAAAGCAAAAAATGCCCTTTCGCCAGATCGACGATCACCGGTACTCGCAAGAGAGCAAGAAAGAGCAACTGCGCGCGTTAGAAAAAAAAACAGAAAAAAACAGGGCAGCGCAATAAATTATTGCTCAGGGACCTGGAACGATCGCTAGTTGGAAAAGTTAGATGGAGCTTCGCAACCGGCGCGTCCCTCGCGCTTCTCTCCCCTTCCTTTGCTCCGTTCCTTTCTTTCCGTCCGCGACTCTCTATATATACACGTCTCGCAGCTTGGAAAAAATTCGTTGCGCATTTTTGTTTGGCTCGGTAGCGGTGGCGGCGGCGTCGACTGAGCGGCAGTCCAATAATTGGAATAAACTTGTATCCACGGGCCTCGGATCTCGTTTCACGGCTCGATTCTGTCACGAAGCAGCTCGAGGGAGGAAGAAAGAGACAGAGGAGGGGGGAGCAAAAGAAAGCAGAAATCCGGGGTGGCGGTCTCACGTGGATGGCGCGCTTGTGCCGCGCGGGGGTTGGTAACTAGAAAACTTCTTTTTCACCCTTATCCGACGGGGCCGCACCTCCTTCGAGGCGTCCTTTTCTCGTCCTGTACAGAGATTCCACTCGCGCGCGGAATAGAGACAGAGAGCGTTGCGTCTATATATATCTATGTAGCGTAGCCGGGGAAAAGAAACGAAAGAGGGTGGAGTATCTTCGCTGGCAAGCGTGTGAGAGGAAGAGAGAGAGAGAGAGAGCGCTACGTGTTCACCCAAATGCGCTGTTAAAATTTTGGACACAATCTCACCATTTGTCTTGCGAGACCCGGAAATAAATCTCCGACGGCTCAGCCGACTAAGAAAAATGCCGCTCTCTCTCCTTCACCCTCGCACACGCTCTCGGTCTCTCGCGCACTCTCGCACACCTACACCTTTCGTTCTCCAGTCGGAAAAAGATAGAGAGCCGCGCGCTCGCTATAGCAGAAACGTTTTTCTTCGCGCTCCTCCAA
Source organism: Megastigmus dorsalis (assembly GCA_900490025.1). Lineage (NCBI taxonomy): Eukaryota > Metazoa > Arthropoda > Insecta > Hymenoptera > Megastigmidae > Megastigmus > Megastigmus dorsalis. Next base: position 28,266 of record UELU01142252.1, read on the forward strand.
CGCAGCCTCGTTTCTCCTTTTTTTTGCCTCCTTCACTGCGTGCGCATGTGTGTGCGGGGTGTGTGTGTGTATGAGTCTCGCGAACCCTCTTCCGATGCCGCATCGATAAATCATAATACTCGTATTAACATTCCTAGCACTTCCTTCCTTTGGAGGAGGCGAGTTCCTGGACCGGCTGTTTGCTCGTGGCTCCGCAGGATGCACGACCTGTCCGCTTCAGCAGGTCTCCTCTCGCGCGGGCTAAAGGAGCCGAGAAAACGCCCGCCCCAACCAAGACGGGGGGGGGAGGGGGAGATGAGCGAAGTAT